>QVOB01021245.1:0-25459 GCA_014839585.1 Pseudomyrmex concolor | reverse complement strand
CCTTTTCGACTGGCAGTATTTTCATGATTGCTTGGAATGACATTTCACTCCAAAAGAGTGAGATCTCACTCCAAAAATTTTAGAGAGTTCGACATTCGGTTTAACTCTCAGTGCTCTCGGTAGTATCTCAGAATGTGATACGTACATCGTTTCCGGCGAAAAATCAACTTGAAGCACCAATTTCCTTTGCTGTTTGTGTACTGTGTCTTACCACTGTTTTTCTTCATGTTTTACCAACGTAACGCTCGTCTGTAACGTCTTTATCTTCAAACTAAACTTTGTATTTGCGAATTTGAAAGTTTCTCGAGCTCGGCATCTTCAACTCAAGATTGTTCGTCGAGATACAACTGCTGCCATCCGGTCTTGCAAAAGTTTTTCCGACAGACAGCAAATAAGTCTCTTTTTTTTTTATCTGTGTTAATTCAGTGCAACTAAATGTGGTTTTGCTGATGATTAAAGTTATCGCTTCATGCGGTTATTCTACCTAATACGCTCCGTCGTTTTTCAATTCGCACGTGTCGTTGCGATGGTGGGTTTTTTTGATAAACGTTCCTTCTTTTGTGGCACAAATTGAAAACACACTCTACAGTGTCTATCGACATGTAAATGAGATTGTTACTTTTTGAACAAGATGAAACCGCTAGCAATAGTTTTGCGATTCGCACGCGAATCAATAACTGATAGATTTGTACAGATTCTTTTCACGTGTACCTGAATCTCTCTCTGAAAGAGAAAAAAAAGTCATCTTCTAATTAAAATTAATTCTCGCTTATATTATTAATTTCCTCGTTGTTCTGGTTTTAATTATTTTCTCCGAACTCTCGATCGAACTGGTTCCAATACGTTGTACTTTTTTGTTAACCGCGATTGTGATTATTATGCTGTCCGTGTGGAACTATAAAACAAAACCGCTTTACAAACCGTCGGGAGCAAAGCGTTACTTACATATGTACGTTCAAGTTGCGTGCGCGGAATAAAACGCAAGACGTTCCGTCGATTCTCATTAGCACGCGATCGTAGGCAAAGCTTCGCACAACCGGGTTAAACAATCAACGAATGCCGTTAACGAGTGGAACAAAAGCACGCTTTGACAGCAATTAATCGTTTTTCACGGTGTCACGCGTTCGTAAGAAGCAGTGCGGTTGGACTTTGTTTCGGAGTGTTATAGGTTTTTTGCTTTTTTTTTTTTATTTTTTTTTTTTTTTTTTTTTTTTTTTATTTAATCTTGTCGATTAATTTAAAATTGACCGTTGGAGCAAATGTTGATACTTGAAGGTTCGCAATCATTATATTTTGCAACAAATTGACATTAGCAATTAATGATTATAAATATTCGTTAAATATCAATAAACGCTCTATTATCGCGGTCAAGTAAAATTGATAGAAATGAATTTTTCACATTTTTGAAGTTATGAGCAATGCTATATTGGTATTGCTGCACGATAATTGTAGCTTACGTCAATCACGATAATAACTTAATTGACTTGGTAGTTGTTGTAACAACTGCTGTTCTATTACGTCATTTAATTTTAATTAGCGCAAAACAAACAGTTCTCTCTGTCTCTCTCTCTCTTTAATTGTTTACGAAACTTGCAAAGTGTGATAGCTTTCATAATAATAAATCTTTCTATTACTCGATTCCGCGTGTGATATCGCGAAATGAATATTTCCGCGCGTATTGAATGCATCACAGAAAGATTGTTAAAATGATATATTTTTCAATTTTCAGCGATATTTCGCTTCACGATGTTACTGTGAGACTATTTGCAGCGACAAACATTATTATACGATATATATTTGCACGCAAGCGGTTTAATTTCTGAATAATCGCGCGCATTAAACTCTCTTCACTTTTTATTGAATTCTTCGATCAATTTGCAATCGAGTTCACCGCTTTGTGAAAATATTAAAATAGAATTACTTATTACTTTTTTGTCGCGATAACTTTCAACGCCGGATAAATATCTTTGTCATTATGCAATTTTCGAATATTTGTTTGCTCGTAGTAATAATAACGCATTAACTTTGTCGCAAACCCACAACGATATTTTGCCGTTGCGCATATACATATGCGAAATAACATTATTGCAAAATGTTTCAACTTGCTTTAGTGATATTACGAAAAATCTGCTTTGCCATATCATCGCGCGCGATATACGAACGACCGTGTCTAGGGAACAAAACTTGCTCGGAATTTCAATATTTCTGAAAAGAGCCAAGATATAGATGACGCACGTGTTACACAAAGTCACCGTGACCGATAAATTTAAGGAAAGTTTACGAGCATCAATAGAGAAACGAAGTATATGTAACGACCCTCATCACGATATAAAATTTACATTAACCGAAATCGCTCGCGGATAGATATTCGGTTTGCGCATCTGATACGCAAAATAGGTTGAAGATGACAAACAATGCTGCATCACGCAATACGGTAACCGATAGCATACCCATATTTCTCTTTCTTTTTTTCTCTTTCTCTCTTTTTATTTACTGATGTTTAATTATTATTTCTCAGTTTTTCTTAATAATTTTGTTTTTTAATCTTTCACTTTTATTTTCACTATTTTTATTTATTTTTTAAAATTGTGTATATTTTTTCTTTGTTTATTTTGTTGTTTTATACTCATTTTTCATGGTTTCTTTTTTTGTTTGCTATGTTTATTTAGTTCTGGTTTTTATTTTTGTTTATGTTGCGCTTAAAAAGATTTTCTCAGAATATCTGACAATAAAGCAATATTTTGTTTTATATTACCTTTTAAAACATTATAGAAGTTAAGAGAAATGGCTGACTTTTCAATATAATTCAATAGAATTCAATAGAGATCAATAAATCAAAATATAATGAACAATAACGAGACGAGAGTTATTTCTGTGCGTATCTACATTCTCAGTTTTATAAAATATCAAATTATTTTCACATTAAAATATGCAAAATGATCAAATATAAGACACTATTATATAAATGCCACTGCAAATTCAATATAATTCGTGATATTGCATTTCTTCAACAAGTCACATTCTCAACTTTATCACGAGCGTTTCCTTCACCTTATTTTTATTATTGCGCAATTCTCTCTTTCGATGTTTTCAATTGGTCTCATAAAACTGAATTCGCCCAAGTTCAACGTGAAATGACAACAACAAATATTGGCACAGCGATTGCACATGACGTAGCAACAACTAGCGATACTGAAGTACCTTTATAGGGTGTTGTTATTATTGAGCAAAAGAGTGGCTATGTAAATTGGTATCTGTAAACTGCATATTTTATTTTACTGTCTGCAGCATGACAGAGGACACAATATTCATTGCAGTTATTTCTTTTGTTATGATATTGAATTGTTTTATTTGTTCTGTGTAAAAAAATGTATATAAAAATAATATTTATACGCATTTGTGCTTTGTACTCTGTATTATTTATATTAACTAAACAGCTGATTTCACTCTCAATATATATGTGAGAAAAAAAAAGAGAATGTGTATGTGTGTGCACATTAGGTATGTAAACGTGTAAAGAAATCGGTTCACTCCTTTTTGACTTCAATTTTCAACGAAAACAATTTTTGTTATACTTATGCATATGAAGAAAATTAAAGATAAATTGAAGAACGTTGTGCAAGGTATCTCTTCGAGTGCTCATAGAGCGCTATATTGTATTTAATTTTATTTGCAGTTCAAAGAGAGAGAAATGATATTTAGGAAATGGCTGTGTCGAAGAAGATTATATCTCGAGCCTCTAGCGCTCTTGTGTCGCGTAATTGTATTTAATTTTATTCGGTATAGTTCGTAAAAAGTGATGTTGAGGAAATGTTGTACTTGGCTGTATCAAAGAAGAGCATAATCAGGAAATATCGATCGAGAGTAAAAAGTTTCCATAAGAACGATGGTGCAAAAGACTAGACCGAATTTAAATTACTTTTTTGAAAATATGAGAACAAAATATAGCGAACTACTTATTTGTACAACTATAAAATAAGTCTTGCATTTCTTTTAATGTAGTATGTTTAATGTAGTGTGTTTCTAGAGGTAATCAATTTCTCTTTTCCGCTTTAATTGTATTCATAAATCCAAACTCTACGGGGTAACAGTTGGTCTCGCTTCGCGAGAAAATAATCGTACATGAGAATTCGCTAAAATGAAACAGCGCTGTTGTTTAATATGTAGTATAATATTGTTTTACGCATAATAATATTTAATTAGATTTTATTGTGGAATTTATAAACTATGGGAAGTTATTGTTATCTAGCTATTTCGAACAAAAACGTGAAAAGCGCGTGCTACTTTCCTCTTCTCACTTCGTAGATATATTTGTAGACATAGAAGTCTATTATACATTTATTTCTGTGTACAGAAAATATGCGCGTATAAAAGATTCACGCACTTAAGTTTTTTACGTTCCAACACTGCTTTCTCGCTACTCACGAAAATGATTTAATTTTATGTTTCTGAGCGCACAAAAATTGTAACGAGAATTTGTGTGGGAATTTCAGGTTTTTTTTTTATATTTTTTACCGTTTTTCTACTGGAGATTAAAATATATTATTTCTTAACACTCACAGTAAATCTGCTGTTACAACAAATCATCGTTAATTGTTTACTTTTCCCGCGCTATATCGTACTGTAATGTTTCGGCCAACGTTGCGTCGCTTTATTGTACATTTTCTTTCAGCCGACACATAATATTTATAATTTAAAAAAATATTGAAGTTTCTCTTTCGAAAATATATTCCATTCCATTTACAGTGAATTCACGTGAGTTTTAACATGATTAAACCCTCTTGAACACTACTCAGGAGAGTGCTCTTTACAACATATGTCAAGGTCAAGGTCATTGGACCTTAATCCCCTATACTCAATAATTACTCACGATTATAGTTGATTTGTCTACATTCCCACGCGTATATTGAAATATTTGTACAAATAGAATATTTCGTAGAGAACGACACACACACACACATACATGTTTAACAAACTGCGTCCCGCATAATATCGAAGTGTTTAAAGAAACGATTACACAAATCAAGTGCGATTGTACTAACCCAAATAGATAGCGACTATAACTTAAGCGGGTCTTTATCGCGTATCGCGTCCATGTTTAATACATCCCCTCAAAGATAGTGAACTGAATTCGACGAAAGTGTGACGCGCATCTACGAAACAAAAACATTTTTATAATCTCGCAATGTGCCGAGCGCAATTCGAGTCTTGATCATTATTGTAGATTTCTTTTTTTTACATGAAAACACTTCTCTTAATAAAAACACAAGTTCGTGGATTAAAATTATCCTTCTTCTTTCTCATATTACTTAAAGTTCATCTTTGATTTTTTTGCTCTGACATACAGGCTAACTCTCTTTCCGTTTCTTCTGCGAGGATAAAGAAGAAGCTGTCTGCTTTAAGTAGTTTGCTATTAAATTCTCTTCGTACGGTAGACTCATCTTTTATATCCAGCATCGCTCAACGTAATCTCTCTCTTTCTCTATCTCTCGTTGCAGCTCTTTCACCAATGGAAATTCCAGCATTTGAGGAATCGTGAAATTTACACGGGATAAAAAAAATATGACGTTCAAATCGCTTGTGAATCACTTCACATTAAAGTCGACCATCTGTTACGACTGTGTAATCGCTGATTAGTCTCGACTTCCGGTGACGCGCGCGTTACTTTTTAACGTTTTTGAGGATTTGCGGTGATTAAGACGTAATACGGCTCTGACACATTTATATAGTTCGAAGAAGCAAAATGTACTACATAGAACAGAACAGACAGAGACAAACTGTACAGAATATTTTTATGTATAATAATAATAATAATAATAATAATAGAAGATATAGTAATAAGAATAAACGGTACAGAAACATTTGCAAAACGTGATGTAACAATTGCTTCAAGAGAGAGAGAGAGAGAGGGAGAGAGAGAGAGAGAGAGAGAGCTGATGTTGTTAAATAGTTTTCTCTACGTAGGAAGAAACTTGAGAAGCGTTCTTGTTTTATCAAGAAAATAGTTAAGATTTTCTGATGATTCACGGACAGTGAATTAATGTTCGCGAGAGAAGCGCGTTAGTCGTATTATAAATTACATGACTAAAGTTGTGTAACACGCTTCTGTCGATCTATGCAACTAACTTTTTCAAACAATAGTCGAATGGTCGTTAAGTCGCGCCATACAAAAACGCTCATTATACTCTTACGTCGTCTTGACGTTGAAGAAAGATAAACTTCGTCCGGAGGAAGAATTTGTTTTTATGAAGCTCGAAAGAGGGAAAATCAGATTGTACACGGCAGTCTCAGGAAAATTGCGCGCGCCGAACATATGGCTATGTCCGAAGTTATCTCGCGAAGACTCTAAATGATAAATGAGGTGACATCTATTGTGTAAGTTAAGTCCATGTGAGCTAACTTTCGAAAACGTGATGCTTTCTTAGGGATGTTAAATTATTCTGTGAAATATATTGTTGGGGAACACTTTCGGCTCTGAAAAGATGCCGGTCGATCTATTTGTCAAGACAGACGAGAACATTGTTAGCTAATTGCCGAGGGATAACGAGCGGATTTTCTAAGATCTAATGAAAAAGTGTCTTAAACTTGTTGTTAGAAACTTGATGAGTATCCTCTCAAAGATTATATTGTTCTCGGGAGATAAAACAATAAACGTGACGCGTTGCAAATAGAAGAAAATATCATTTTCTTTTTGAAACAGATTCACACGGGGAGAGAAAGAGAGTAATTTTTTTTTTACTTTTTTTTCTATAGATAAATTTTTCTATTGTCATTTCGACGTGGAAATTTCCTTTAACGAGACGTTTCTGCGACGTTTCTTATTGACATATCGATAAACTCTTCTCATTTCTTATTGAACAGCATAGGAACAGGGTGCGCTTTTAATGCGCAGTTTGTAAACATGAGACGCTTGATAGAATTATAACCAGGAGTAGTGAAATGTTCATTTTGCGACAGTGAATTAGATAGCGCATATGAATGTAGGTAATTTCGCGCGCTGCGGCTTGCAGAAATGTTTGCGATATGCATCGCGCGGCGCAAATTTGCGCAATGTATAATTGTATTAATTGCACACAGTAGAAAGTTCTGAATGTTTTTAGAACGACAAGTTACACAAAATTACATTATATGACGTCTTATTAATTATTCGAAAACTCCAATTTATCTTGAAAACTATGTATATTTGACAGAGGGCTTTCGAACGCATTTTCGTGATTAGTCTTTCTTTATGAGACATTGAATAACAAAGTTTGCAATTGGATTACTCTTTCTTATATGAAAGAAATCTAATTTTGATAATTCTCTGTCTTATTAGATACGTTTTTTAAATAAAGTACGTATTTTATATTTGTAACACAAATGCTACAAATTTGTACGTACTTTGTAGCAAAACAAAGTTTTGGAACGCCTAAAGATTGCAATGCGTTTTTGTTTTATATTTGCCGACAATTAAAACGAATAAGTGCGTCTGATTTGTTTTTACCTACTGCTACAATCTCGGCTTTTAAGATTTTATGAGATAGATGAAACGAGAGCTGTTTTATAGCAAAACCGTCCGAGAGCTGTAATTTTAATCCAACTTGACGAAGAAGGCGGAGACTACAACCGTGAGCGTGTAGACAACATTGCTTGATGAACATAATCGTAATTGGATCGTAAAAAACAAATTTTCTCATAAAATCCTGATAATTACACTGCAATGCGATTCGAGTTTTTATTATCGCATGTAAAAACTGAAGTATGAAAAAATTATAATTGATTAAGTTTTACAATTTTTTATTTCTGTCATGCAACAATATATTTTAAAGGATTGTAAGAAAAAACTTACGCAAAAGAAGATCGATATATCGATATGCGATATTATACTGTCTGTAACGAAATGTTATTTGGTAACTTGAAAATATTAATATTACCGCAAATTTATTTTGCAGTCATATTAAATGTAATATATCTTTTGTTCGCAGTGTGACAATGCCGGGAAACTGCTTCTCTTATAACGAAGCAACAGTGAGCGGAATCTGAACGTCTTCGAACGTTCAAATCAAATATTTGTAAAAAAAAGTTATAAGAAAATTAGTAATCAAGAGAGGATTATTCCCGTGTTGAACGCGAATGAAGTTTTCTTTATAACAAAATAGCCAGACACGTGGCAGAGAAACTCGATAACCCATTCCCAGAGAAGATATTTCCCCAAAGACAAGCATGTTTCTTTACTGAATGATTTATTATATACGTAAACATGTTAAAAAACTTCAAAGAAAACCGCTAAGTTGTAATCATGTTTGAAGAAACAAAGGGGATTCCAAATTATTTGCGGGCAGAATTCACACAGATAAATATATTTCTGTCGTAAAATTCTTCAACGCTCTGACCTTTCAGAGGAAAATCAATGTTAGCGAATAGATTTTGCTCGGGGAGTGAGCGCTAATTTCCACAACACTTTACATGAAATCGGTGATCTAAAATACAGGGTAATCACGGTATATTGATTTCTATGTCAAATCGCAGATTGAAATTACTGATGAAATTACTGAAATCCATTTCCCCATAGAACATGTTAATTCGAAATCCTTTAATCGTGCCACTTGCACTCCAGTCATTTAAATTTGACATTATCAATAGTGTATATATGTTTAAATACGTATATTAGAAAAGTTAGAAAATATAATTAAAATATTTAATTAAATAATTAAAATATTTGAAATATTGAGAATTGTTTTGATTGATATCTACACATGAAATTATTATACACATGTAATACTTTCAAACTAGTTTTAAATATACAATTGATCGCACACCAACATCTGTTCAACATGTGTTCAAAAGACTCTTGTCTTTTGGAATTTTTAAAAAATTCGAAGCCTAAATTTCTCCACACTATCTAATTTCTTTAATAAACATTTGTGATTAGTGGGACATTTGTACATATTAATTATAAACAAATGTTTGCATTTATCATCTTAAAGATTCTCTTAATCATTTCGTGAAGCCCTGAGAAAACTACGTATAGGGCAAGGCTGGGACAAGGTGGAAGAGAGAAAGAGTAGCACGCATGTCGCGCGCGACAGTGCCTCAATGTCGGACAGAATCGACGGTAAAAACGTATACGAGGGGGTTGAAATGAGTAGGCAAACCTTTACCCCCCGCTACGAATTACCGTTGCTCTTAGCCTGTAACCGCGTCGGGGCATTTAATGCTACACCCGGCATAACACACTTCTTCTTGTCCTGCCACGGGGTTCTCCCATCCAATTCTCTCTTCAACCTTCCTAGCAGGAAATACGATAGAAAGGCGCCGCCGGTGAGAGATGCAGAGGTCCGATGGGATCCCTTTCGCGACAGATTCGCCAGACACGTCTCGATCTCGTTGTTCGTCGTTTTTTCGCATTCCGCCAATCTCTTTCTCGATCGAAATAGCTTTGCTTTGCTGTACACATTGTTTTATCGTTTTGGTCTTCGGAAAAAAAGTCTCTTCTCTTTCGCACGAGACGTTCGTGAAAAGGCCGTTGTCACGATCACGTATTATTTGTTTTATCACAAAATCCCGAGGTAGATTCCGACATTCCGTAAAAAATTTAATTTGCAATGTAGTTGTTAATTAATAAATTAAGTATCTTTAATTTCGTAAAACTAGGATAGAGTTTACATCCCGTTATATTTAATAAATCAATACAATTGTTTGTTGTTCTACGCTCAATATTATTCGCGCGAACAAAATTGATTCTCTGCAAAAAAAGTGAAACGGTTTTGATATCTGCGATTCTCTTTCTCTACGATATAAGAAGGCAGGATAAAAGTGATATATAAAAGATATATAAAAGCGTAAATGGGCGTTTCGTGTGTGATAAGATTGACGATAATAAACGCGCCGGTTCATTTAGTTCTGATCGATTTTCGACGAGATACATTTGCAGGTCGGTCGGTTGATATCTTGCAGAGAGAACCTTTCCTTACATTAGAATGATAGATAACAACTTCCCCAACGATATAAGCGATAGCGCGAAAAACCGTACAAACCATTTCGCTTCGAAATAGCTTGCAAGCGAGACGAATGAATAAGTTTTTCGGCAAACAAACAAAAACATTGTTTTTCTAAGTACCTTATCTCTCGTTTGAACGTTATTACACACACATTTCTGTTTTTTAATAATTGTTTATCGCTGATTAAATAAACTACTAATTGAAGACAAAAAATAAGATTAATTAATGCAAGAAATTATTTAATGCTAGCGCTGGTACTAGCTCTTTCGACCTTATTTAATATGAATTTTAAATTCTTCGAGTCATTGCGTGTCTTTTAATGTTTTCTAATTCCGTGTTAAGAGACACTTATAAGATACTCCTCATGTTATCCAGCGCCTTGATATCAGATTATAAAGCACTTAAGGACCACGGGGAGGCATCGTCTTGACGTCTAACTGTGTCACTGCGATGAGAAAATCCTGAAAAGAGATGAGAGACCTTATGAACTGATTCTTCCGGACACATTCCGGATCATATATATATATATATATATATATATATACATATATGTATATATGTTAGATATATAAAATTGATATAACACACTTTGATATTGTCTCCGAGTTCCTGAAAAATTTAATGAATCTTCAAATAAACGAAACGTAATAAATAAGTTATGAGATGACACCTCTTCTTCGGAAAGAAGGACTTGACCCAGTATTATACGTTGGCGGTGACCGTAATATCGAGAATGTGTTAAAATAGCTTTCCACTCGGAAGACCTCGAGTTCCGCGTGTGACGCTGATAAGAAACTGACCGCTGAAAAAAACGGACGTGTTGAGTTATGAAAGCGCTGACGCCGCGGATACACAAATTCTTTTCTAGTCACTTGATATTTTGTATAATTCGCGCGCGAATCAAATAAAAAGATCAACGTCGAAAGAGACGACTTCGCTCGTCTTCGACGGATTCAATCAAAGCGTTTTGCAGGATTATTGTTTTGCCATAAGTCAATTATTAAAAGAAGACTTCATTAACTCTTTTACCCCCGTTACGCTTTTTATTAAACCATTATTCTTCTTTTAATGTATGTATAAATAAGAAACTGTATATTGTACAATTGTACTTTTCCTTTTCAATCTTCGTTGTACAGAGCCATATAGATGTAAAACTGCGTAAATTACGTATTATCATTTATGTTTTATTTTTAACAATTTTGATTGATCTAATAATCTAATTGACGTTTATCGGATTGATTATCTAATGTGCTTAATGATTCTTTTATTTTTAGTTTGCATAACAGAGAGAGAATATTCGGATATATTCGAAAGTTTACGTAACAGATATATTGAAAGAGAATATACGTGTGAATAAAGTTACATAATAGGTATATATCTCTCTCTGTTCCATTACCGAATTTAATAGAAATCGCCTTTGAAGAAATACTATTGAGATTGAAAATTTTTAAAATACACAACGAATATATAATCTGATAATAACTTTATACAAACAAAATTTAAATAACATACTAAAATTTAAATGAAATATTGAACATTTTCGAGAAGAATGTATTGCTTCGTTTGTTTATTCAGTGAAAAATTTAATGTAAATTTTTTAGATGTGTTTAAATGTCAGTTTTAATGTATGTACGTACTGATGGAAAAAAAAATTATTGTTAAAGATTAATTGGCTTACGTACGCTCACAAATTTTCAAATGTAGAATATGAAATAGCGAGACAAAAGAAGGAACCTACGTATTCTTGTGTATATTTTATTGCGAGATAATTCTTTTGGAAAAGACCGACACAAGTATTTTCGAACTTGTTGGATCAGCAGAAGTCGAAAGTAAGTCGGAGGGTCGCTCTTTGCTTTGAAAAAAAATGCCGGCGTATCATTTTTATTATAGAGCTAGTGCGTTATATCTACCGTAAGACGAACCACTCGTCTTGTTCCCTGGAGTTCTCCGAAGAAAAATCCTAATCATTCTCCCGCTCGATTGCCTTCCTGCGAGACAGGCGGAGAGGTCGGAGCAATTTGTTCTTACGAACCCTGACGCGCCGGAGGAAACCAATATAAAGACTGTGCGCGCTCACGTTCCTTTAATTGCGTGCCGTGATTTCCGTAACTTCAAAAGCGGTGTCTTCTAGCGGATAACATTCCGATAACATAACACATACAAAGAGGTAACAGAGAGATAACAGAAAGGTTCTATATTAATACAACTTCTATACATATTTATATCGTTGGCAAAATTAGACGAGAAAACATGTCGCTCTTCAAAGAAAATGCCAACGTAATGAACAATTCCGATGCGCGAGGAGGATCCGAAATAAACACAAAAGTAGAGAGATGTGTTCGTCGCGCGAAAAATAATGTGGTGTCCAGGGTGTCATGACAGTTTATCGCGGCGTTTTGTGTGTGTATGTGTATTTCGTCACGCGAAATTTGTGTTTGGGGAATATAATTCGCGCACCGGTTTTTATTGTGCATTTTCAAAAAATCTCACCGAGAAAATGTTCTTCTATTTCCGACGATGTAATACATATTTGAATGTTCGTTTTAGTCAGTAATCTCGAAAGAGAAAATATCGAAATATTTTTTTAGATATGATTATATATAATCTGAAAACTTGTGATATGCGCAGGTCGAGCTGTCCCTTTCGTGGAACTCACAGTGGCTCATGCCTCTGTGCTGACGATTCTCGCAATTTCGTTTGAACGCTATTACGCGATTTGCGAGCCTCTAAGGGCGGGGTGAGTACTTAAAGTGGGGCGTGGATTAACGAAATAAAAAGATCGCTTTAAAAAAAAAACAATGTAATTAAGAGGTAGATGTGTCTCGCAAGCGCGGTTTAATCTGATTTATTTATGTTTACAGGTACGTGTGCACAAAAGCGAGAGCTACATTGCTTTGTTTCCTAGCGTGGTTGGCGGCGGCAGTTTGCACCAGGTGATACAAAAGGCTGAGATTATAAAAGAAAATTGAAAAATACGAATAATTCAAATACGCTTCATTTACTGCTCTTTTACCTCGCGGTCGCTTATTCGCTACTTATATTTCTAAACCTTTTCTTCTCTTCCCTAACGCATGCCGCGCTTTTTCACATGCCCTTTCGTATCTTCCCGCTCGCTCTACCACGTCATTCTCACGTGACCGTAATACAAAGAGGTCTTGATTAAAATCTGTTAATACATAATAAACTTCTGTAATAGTTTTATTACAAGCCAGCACTTTCTTTGGCGCAGTTTTTTGTCGCAACTTTATTAAAGACTCAATCGAACAATTTTATATTTAATGGTTCAGCGCAGTTTTGTAGTTTACTGTTTCTTTGTGTTACGAGTTTTATTTAATATTCCATTTTCTTGAAGAATTTTATTATGTCATTGTTTTTAGTTTTTGTTATTATCGCGAAAGTTTTACGAGTTGTGCGGATTCTGCGATCAGGCCGCTCTGGGAGATTATCGAACTACATCCGATGTGCGTCTGCGATATGTACGTTCCCGATTTTACTTGTCTTGAAAGTTCAAAGTAACTTTAATATTATTTAAATTATGGACACAACTCGGTTATCGATTAACGATTTTGTTTGTATTAGACTTCACACGCTGAAAATTTCGTCGTTATTAACTCCGGCTGAAATATAAGTCCGGTATGCAACTTGCGCGTTATCCTTTGATACGTTATCCTCTTTCTTACTTACGAGATATTGATATTGTTGCTTACTCTCGGAAGAGAAAACTATACGCGGAATAATATCGTTAAGAAGATTTTTTACTTTTATTTTCAAGAAAAAGATTCTAAAAACGTGTGAGACACTGTGAAACATTATAATTATTATGATAAACAAAATATATATATTCGTGAAACGTAAATACGCGCGTAGTACAGTTTTGCACGTGTATGGCTGCATAAAGCTTGTAATTATTTTACATTGTGCGTCATGTAGTTACATGCGGAAAGTACAATAGTTACCGCGGATTGTATGTACCGCGTAGATGCACGTGTGTCGCGCGATAAGCTGTTCATTGTTTCTTGCTCTCTGTTGTCTTTTGCTTCGATCTCGATTTAATACACATTTTTTGTATAGTGTTTTTAAAATATAATTACGACACATACATGACGATTAATTGCTGTAAAGCGGTGCTCTATTTTACGTGAACTTATCTCAGATATATATTCGAGCTCTAGAATTGTTGGCACGGGATCAGAATGTACGGAGAAAAAAGATTTGCTGGAATAGCGAAAAGATCAGTTACTATATGGCTAGCAAGAAAAATCTGCTAATGACCTTTTTGTTTTGCCACCAAAAGGTTTTGTTGACGAAGCAAACAATTCAGTGCAGGACTCCGCAAATGGTGTTCCTGCTGGCTTATAATAGCAAAACCTTTTTATCTTTTTGTGTATCACTAATTAAAGTGGTGTGTTAAAAACGCATTGGACTTTTCCCGCTCTGATGTGCCGAACGTGCGTCGGAAACGAAACAGCGGGATTAAGTTCGTCGGCTTAGCTCGTGATGATGAGTTATACAGATTTGTCACATTCGCTTCTCACGCGCGCGTCTATGTCCCATAAGCGATAAGCATATTGATTTCGCGAACGCAAACTGTTTGACTCTGTTTTGTGAAGAGGGAGCCAAACCGTTTCAGACGGTTTATTAATTTTTCAGAATCGAGTTGTGCTGTTTACTCAACTTCCATCGTATGATGCAATTTTGCTCTGGAAAAAAACGTCACGTCTGTTTTTCTTTCATACTATTGCACAATTTCTCAGTATTTTACTTAAATGTAACTTAAATACTTACTTTGGAAAAGAGAAAAGAGAAATTCTAATACGCAACAGGACTGAAATATTTTGTTTCGGATCACTCGCCGTGCGTCGTGAGATTATGAATACGGTAACGAGACATATTTTCCATGACACATCAAGTGAGTCACCACTTTTGTTCCGCTTCATTTTGAAGCGACGAGAAGTTAACGAGCACATCAATGATACCATCGTGTGTAATCCACCACGTGTACACAAAGCGACATACTTCGATCGCATTATACATGTCACGCGCAGAGAGACACTTGGCGTTTCTACGAAAGTAAGAAATTTCCCGGTGAAGAAATTGCTGAATCTCTGCGCGCGGACCACAAAGAGATAACGCGCGGGCAAAACGTAATTGGATCCGTTTACCGCGCAAGGTGCATACATGCATACCGACGACGTATAAAGCGGAATCGCAAACAGACGGTGCATATTATACGAGTGAAGATGGTCGTCGCGACGCACGAGAATTCGCTTCACGGCGTATATCGTGAATACCACGCCAAAGAAAATCAAATCGCGAGACACAAATTCATCGCAAAATGACTCTTCAAAGACTCGTTTCTTTCGAGCCATCAGTCGTCAAGCGATATATTGCGAAAGATATTGCGCTTCGCTGCAAAACGTCGACAACAATGACGTGATCCCACACACGGTTCAAAAGTAGCGCACGCGGTCACCTTTTCTTTTTTGTACAACAACACGCGCTTTTGAAAACGCATTAAAATGCTCGCCGGAAAGATCTTCTGTTAATGATCTTATTCTTCCGACGTTTTTCCAAGTACTAGACTTTCCGGCGAGAGAATTACTACACATGTAAAGCAACAGATACGTGGGGTTCGTTGAGATGCTGCCGCTTAATGCTGCGACGTGTCGGAAAAGCGAAGAAGAGGAACGGCCGGCGGTTTTTCATAAAAACCTAGAGCAAAGAAGAGACCACACACGATACGTGAGCTTATCAGAGCGGGCTTTCATCAAGGATCGGGCACATCTAAACCAGCGCTATATGAATAAACGCGGTTTCGCCAATATCCGCGAGTGCGCACAGCCCGATTACGTTTGTCTTCGTTGCAATTCCCTCTATAAAAAGAATTCTCGTCAAGTTCGTTCAAAGAGAGGCTGTTTGATATCCGCCGCATAAATTGCGAACGATTGTGCTCTTTTTCCCGAGCGTGAAACAGCTAACACACGTGGATGATCGTGCAGTTAAAGATGCACATACAAGCGGCGAAAAGCGCATATTACACCGAGATAACGCAAATATACTGGATATTTGCGTCATCAATCGTTTGTATTTAAACAAAAAATTGTAAAATCGGAGCATTATATACACGCATTCTTGAAATTGTGTATTATTTCTGCGTTGAAAATATAACAACGCGCGTCGTTATATTCTATTTGCACATATTATTTGTTTCAATTACGAAGCTTCGATGAAAATTAGAAACTTGCGCATATGATTAAAATGTGTGAAACTATATTAATTACGAGAAACATCTTAAGCTGTTCGGATCGATGGTTAAATATAAAGATATAAATTATATGTTGTTGACAAAGAAGATACGCATGTATTTATTTGCGCGTGTCTCTTTGAAGCAAAAATATTTCATATCGAACAACGTGAGGTCCCGGAACTATAGTTTTATGATGTGGGCCGCGAGTCTCTCACGTTCTCTCTTCTACTCTCGCACGGGAATGCACTTGAACCAAAAAGACGGCGAAATAGGGGAAAGAAAAGACGAGCCAAACGTGATATATATTCGTCCGATAAATTCCGGACATTTTTCTTTTATGCTCGAACGCCTCGTGATGAAAGCAGATATATATGTCAACGCTTTCCTTAAGATTGCAGATTGCCGCGCATAAGGGAAGTATCGTGTATGTAAACATTTCTCTTATGAAAGCGCGCGGACGAGAGATGTGTGTCGCTATCGAAACGCACGTCATGTACAACACACGTGTATCTCGGAGAGACGTGTGTGTACACACGAGAATATTTAAAGTGGAAAACTTCCTTACACTTTCTTTCAGCCGCCGCAACCTGACCGGGTGCGATCTCGGTTGCGCGCTCGGGAAAAAACAGTGCGCAAAGTTCGTTTCGTTTCTTTTCGGAAAATAAAATTTGAATATTTTTTACTACAATTTTTTTACTACAAAATTGGCATATCATTAAACCACACACAGTAACACCGTATGTTATTCTTTGCAATATTTTTATCGGATCGAATACACATTTTTTGCAACACATCTGCAAAACTTTTCAATTTTTCTTCCAACGAACCGAAATAAAAAGCTTAATTTCAAGATAGAATTTTAATGGAAAAAAGAAATTCGCGGCTAGAGAAATGAAGTGAAGACAAATGTAAACAACATATAATCTTGTGAATTTATATGAGCACGATATATGTCGTGACTAAAGATATGAGAATAACTAGCGTGTGTGACGTTTCTCCTCTTTTTTTATAAACGCTTGTTGCAAAGAGCGCGATTGAAAAAGAGTCGCTCCGAAAAATGGAAAACGGATATAAATCGGATTCGATTTTTACTTCCATATAAAGTGCAGTCGGCCACTGTGTCAACCCTCGCGCACCCTCGCTTACGTGTACGTTCATCCGAGATAAAAACGACCGTATTACATGTGCTGCTGAGGCCTCCACACAGGCATCGTAAAAGAGCGATGTCGCTCGTAAACCGCTTCTCCGCAGAAGCCTGTACGTCTAAAGCGCGTGTACGCGTTAAATCGACGTCTCACAGTTGTCAGATATAGAACCCAAGTTTACGGGTCACTTATGACGAAACGCAGACGAAACTACGTCCAAAGAAAACGGTCACAATCGTTAAATCGTCAAACTGAAATTAACACACACACACACACACACACACACACACAGAAAATATATCGATTTAATCAATTTGAACAGCAACAAAGTGATCATCACTTCCTTCGAATTTGTAATATTCCGACGACTTCGAATTTTATTCCGTTAAAGTTTTACGATCAAAATTAGCCGAGAAACACTTTGTCATTCACTTTATTCTCTTTAACAAGAATGTTGCCGGATTAAAGTTGAACGCGCGATCAAAAATTTACGCGGGAGAATTATATCGTTCCTTCTCAGCTGCTTCTCTTTTCATATTGCTTATTAAAAAGTACTTTACCGTTGTATAAGACGCATCTCGGTTAATAAGTGCTCTCATGCGTCGGTGCAAAATTAACAATACCCGCATGGTATTCCTCCTTTCCGCTTAAGAGCTATCAACGCCCGTCGGAGCTTTGTGAATAAAGGAGCAATCGAACTGCTACAAATTGTATTACATGACTGAGTCCGAACCGACCTCTAAGTTCAAAGACAATTCGCTTATTACCTTTCGCGTATTTATCGAGATGATCGTCGATATACACACTTCGCGCAAAAAAAAAAAAGTAGTAACCGGACATATTTACTTCGATACTACATTGTGCGAAAATATGGATTTTACGCAGATATTTGAATATCGCCATTTTGAATATCGTACTAAACGTACATGCAAAAAAATTCATTTATTTAAGAAAAAAAAGAAACAAATATACAAATTGCGCGCAAAAGAATTTGTCAGTAAAATAAACTTTTGCTCTCAAGATTCAAGCTCTATTTTCGAAGGATCATCACGGGAGCGCTGGAAAATTAACGTAGTACAAAACTGGAATTAACCGGTTCGGGACTTCATGAAGCTCACTTCATGAAGGATTTGGCAGACACGATCTCTGAGAGGTCCTTAAGCAAAGCTAAATAAACCGTATTAATGGAACTCCGAGAGATGTAGCTGAGTGACAATCTTCGAAACCACGAAGCTCAAATGCTTCTCTAAGCTGGAAGCACGTTCCCGAATTGTAATTTTGGAGTCCTTGCGACATGATGCGTTAAAAGCTTGCGCAAATCCATAGGTCGACGAAATTGAGAGCAATATATCAACAAAACATTATTTACACAAATGAAACAGGCCTTAAATATAAATATAATATAAATGTTAGTCGTGATCAATCAAATTGAAGCTGGTACCTTGTATTTATGTTGTACGTGTTGTTGATGCGCCACGTCATAGAAAGTTTCGAATGTGGTTTTTGCTCGTGTGTATATATTTTTTCCGAAAAGTGTTACGGTGACAAGTTTATGAAATTTCGCTTTTTTTCATGCGGCACACAAAGAGTAAAGTAACAAAACACGAATTAAAAAAACGGAATTCACTTACAAACGCGTAAAATATTTGCGTTAGTTTTCCGTGCAATTATTTTTACTGAGATCTCTCTCTCTCTCTCTCTCTCTTGTTTATCATTTTATTTATAAATTAAAATAGTAATTTCGCGTTTTGAAAAGATTTTGTTGTTAACGCAAAATTGATTAATTGTCGAATCGCAATTAAAACTTACGCGGAGTTTATTTAATATTTCAACGAATAACGCTCGATATTCTTATTTATTATTCAATGAAATTTAATTACAGCGAATGTAACTCTTATATATTTTCTGTTATATGAATATAATAACTATTATTTATACCGAGGTGTATCGAGCGTTTCATTAGTTTCAAGGCGCTTACGTTTCGTCTTCACACTTATTTAATTAGATAACTTCATGTGCAGTCGCGCGCGCCGATGCGAAATTGCACAGACAATCAAATTTTAAAACAAAGCAGATACTAAATTCACTGGAGAATGTGTCTTCAAAATTAAGAGTCGCGACAACTATCAGTATCTAGGTACGTGAGGAACAAAACACCTGCGGGACAAACTCGTTGTTGTTTTTAACTCGGCAGAAGCGTACTGGAAAATGTGAAATTACATGCAAATGTCTCCTTCTTTATCTCACTCGGTTATGTTTGCGGCCCGCATTTTCGTAAACTGAAAATCAGATTTGCATAAGTATTGCATGTACCTATTGTCTCGTTTGGAGTGACGGAATTGCAAATCGTAAAATGCGCGTATTGCACAATAAAATGATTATTCGCGAAAAGAATAGTTGCACATAAATTTGCGTGTCATATATATGTAAGACAGAAGCACCGTGGATATTCTCTCGAAATGTTTATTCTCATGTTACGCGTATATTTGTAACTTTCGCAATGAATACTTGTGCGCTAAATTTTTTTTCCGCGCGTCAGATTCGCGAAGTATACAATTTTTTGTGAACAAGATATTCAACTTGAAAAGATTAAATTTCATATTGCGAGTACACGTATCTCCCCACTGGCAAAAGTCTCTTTGGAAAGATCGTAGCGAAATTATTGCGTCATTGATTGCGAACAACAACGCAATTCAGTGATGGATTGTTTGAAAACGAGCCTCTCGATCTTACGCGAGTGAATGCAGCTCGTCAACGACGTTTCGACAGAATGACGTGTGACTGTTTCAAAGTTTCCTTGTAGATTTCCTGTTGCATTCCCGGCTCATAATAAGTCACTGTCTTGAAACGCGATTGATTATCTTGTATCTCTCTTCTATTGTTTAGATATTTTCGCGATTCTTCCGAAAGGAAGAATTCGATACTCCATGCTTGTGCGTTAACTCTCGCTTTCTCTACTCGAAAAAGGGTTAAAAAGACCGTTGTTCTGTTTTTTTTTTTTTTTTCACGCAAGCAGACAACGGATCGTCAAAATAAATAGCGGCGCGCAATTATCGAAATCACATTTCACCCAAGCACTCGGGAAAACTCGATATCACCTTACGCCTCGTTCGGGGGCGCGAAAATTGATTTCGACCTGTGTAGCAGTCTGTGTAAAGTGCCGGGAACGAGGCACAAAAAATAGGATATTCTATTTCACGGCGTAGAAAAGTGATTGCGCGGACACGCGCTCTCTATGCTTCTTGCCTGTTTTTCGTAAAATGTAAAACGATGAAGAACGATAACCTTTTCCACTGCTCGTTTCACGGAATTTTACGGAAAAAATATTTCGCGTGTTTCACTTTTCTCTTTCGGTTACTTTTAATCCGAAACAGTTTAAATATTACATATGGAAATATTTACATTTAATCTATGAAAGACAAATAGATTGAACTATTAGACAAATAGATTAAACTATTTTTTTTTGTTTAACACAAAACACATGTCGAAACATTTGTGTTTTTTTCTTTGTACAAACGTACGCAACACGAAATAACACATATCTGATCAGATAAAACGGAACACTCTGTATATTTTGTAACGCGAACCTGATAACATATTTACATATAATTATCTAATCAACGCACCGCAAGGCTAACGATAATTCACAAAAGTTTTACCACGCGCGTGGTGTCTCCACCGAGTTAAGATTAAGCGCCCGAATAATAGGGAAAATTACCGAGCAAGTTTATTACGATTATATGATGCATCAACGTGCAAACTGCAATTTGTCTTGGTCTCATTAGCCTACGAGTTTTCGATCTGTCTCACATCGATCACTTCCGCTGTGAGCTGTTTTCGAATTATTGACTTACAGTAATCGCAAACATTTACGTTGAACCTCGTCTCGCTTAGTCTGCCTTCTTTTTCTTTTTCTGTTTCTTTACTGACTTCGTCGAAATTACAAGTTTCTTCAAAAAACGAGAACAACAAAATACGAAATAAAATAAAATGCTATCTCGTTTTTTTTGTTTGTTTGTTTTTTGACTGATTGCAGCCCGATGATCTGGGTATCGCAGTATCGCGAAATGAGGATGACGAATCACGGCGTCGCACAGGATATTATTTCGGGAGATCAGCAAGTGACGGCGAGTCAGATGAATCGCGACGTGCCGATGTGCCTCACGGAGGCTGACACTGTCGCCAGCGTCACGTTTTTTCTTCTGCTGGTGTTGCTCTTCTTTATCGCGCCGTTCGTCATCCTCGTGGTGCTATACTCGTTTATCGTGAGCCATCTGATTCGCGACTCGATGTCCAACAACACCAGCGACTCGTATTACATCCGCGCCAGGAAACAAGTGGTGATGATGCTGCTTGCAGTGGTGATCAGCTTCTTCGTGTGTTTGTCGCCGTACCGATTGCTCATCTTTTACATCGTGATCGCGCCCGCCGAGCAAATAGCCGCGATCAATTACGACACGTTCTTCGGCTTGCTCAACTTCTGCAGAATCATGTTCTATTTGAACAGCGCAAGCAATCCGATACTATACAATCTGATGAGCAGCAAGTTTAGACGGGCTTTTCTCAAGCTGTGCGATTTCAGACGCGAGGAAAGCGCGCGTAGAAGCACGAGCATTGTCGGCGCGAGAAGAAACGCGATTAATCAGGAGGAGGATCGATATCAGGAAGAGAACTTTTTATGACGACAACAATCATCCGACACGCAGATGATGGCAGTAACTGTGATTCGAACAACAATATTGTTCCTACATATGTTTTATTTGACTATCTCGCAAGCTTATAAATGAACATATACCTAACTAACAATAATTATCTTAATGCGGCAATTCGCGTACGCAACATTTATGTACACGCACGACGATATGTCGTTCGCGGACAGAAGTGTGTTCAGTGGAATATTTTACTTATTTTTAAATAAAATGCGTTAATAAATATAGAAATATTTTATTAAGTATATAAATATTTTATGTTGTTAGTAATATTTTATGTTGTTAGTAAATGGGATAAGTCCGAGATGTACTGTTTGTTTCGTAGAAAATTATGATGGAGGAATTAAACAAAAAAAAAAAATCATACCCTTCTCATTCTCTTATTAATGTAATAAAATTAAACGGAAGAGGATTAAGGCCAGGGATAACTCGGGAAAGACACAACTTTTCCGTGTTGGATTGAAACTTACTTGCTATTGACAGTCCATAAGATATTAAATTCGGACTTTAGCGAGAGAATTATGTCGCGAACGGATTTAATCGGCGACAGAAGAAAGATGATTCGGACGAATGCGCGTGGAAACTTTCAGCATTGAAGTGATCTCGATATCAGTATATTGCGGGTTATCAAGCGAATGCACTACTTTATCTAACGTATCTAATATCCACGCGCAAATATTTATATAATTTTTTGCCCGAAAAATACACGGAACCTTCGTGAATATTCTGTGTGAAATAATTTTATCTGTTTATGTAATCTTGTCCTTTTTATTTTAAATTATTCGTATTTATTTTAAGTCTATACGTGCTTCATATATGGTGTATCTGTGTGTAAAAGAGATTTTCGTTCGGTATTTCGATATCAGAATATATTACGTGTTTTAGATTTGAACGCTGCATGTATCAAGCAACATTTACATTATTACAATGAGTTTTGCTCAAAGCCTCGCTACACGCACAACAAACATATTTAGTATTATAGTAGCAAACATATATAGCATTATAATAATCAAGATGATGAGAGAGAAGATGGAGTTTTATCAGAAAACATTACATGTTCTACACGTGATTTAACGCTGCATGTATTAAGTAACATTTACGTTATAAACTGCTCAAAGCTGTGCTTAAACAACGCACAACAAACGTGTAATAGTATCGTATATAGTATTATAATAATTAGAAGAACGGGAGAGAAGAGAGAGGAAGTTTATTCCGTTTTAATGTATATTTTAGTCCGATTCTGCTCATGGTAACATATGAGATTGAGAAAAAAGAAGACGGCACGAACACCCCAATCTGCACCACACCCGCATCGACAACCTGGATGACGTGCTTCCTCGTAACGACGATCGTGGGATTCTTCGTTTTGCCACTCTTCATTTTGATATTCCTTTACACTGTGATCGCGAAGCATCTGATGGCAAATCCGACAATAAGTCGGGGACCGGCGAATAATCTGCTCAAGTACCGGAAGCAGGTGGTCATGATGTTGGGGACGGTGGTTCTTTGCTTCTTTCTGTGTCTGTTACCTTTTCGAGCTTTCACACTCTGGATCATCATCGTGCCGTCCAAGACGGTCGTTTCGTTTGGTATTGAAAACTATTATACTTTGCTGTATTTTTCGCGGGTCATGATTTATGTAAATTCAGCGATCAATCCGATCGTTTACAACGCAATGTCCTCGAAATTTCGCGAAAACTTTCTCAAACTGTGCTGTCTGAAACGGACTAAACGGAAGAAGAAAAAAACGTCAGGACGCACTCCTACCTACACGACCGGTTCGACCAACTGCAGCAGCAATCACTCGGATTTCTGGCGGAGACACAGCAGCAACAGCAAGAGCTGCAGCGTGAAGGTACCGAGCAATGAGCACGCGGAAAACCAGATCAAGTTGCCTTTATTTACGGCCGTCGTAGCCGGAAGTATCGTTACGAAAAAACAGGAGAGTTACGTTTAAGCAAGCTCGAGTTGTTCTCAAAAGCTGGGAAACTGTCTTGATTTTTTTTATCGCACACGGCATCTGTACACGCGTGACGACTGTATAGATAAATGAATAGATAATTACTTATTTCGTGAAGTAACTGAATTGTAGGATGTTTTTTTGTAGCGACGGATATAAGAGTTAAATGTTAGTAACTATAAATGTTTATTAAAAATGTGTGCTTGTTAGCGTATAGACACAAAAATTCACGTGATACAATAAGTAATTGTAGTAGACGTTTATTGTGACAAGATAACTTTAGTTCCTCGATTTTATATGTGATATAAACGCGCGCATTGTAAATAATACATTTATACACGCATATGCTGTGACAGAATAATAAGTAGAAACAAATTTCTTCGGCAATTCGTAGAAAAATGAAGTGTTTATACGTACGTGTTTCTTGTTTTGCTAGAAAAACGCCAATGTGGCAAGTTTAACGTAGATTTAATTAAGCGAATGTAATGCTTTTTAGGTGAAACGAAATATAAAACGTTCAAAAACTTGCAGATTTACACAGCGAGTTTAATTAACTTCTCGCTATATTATTATACTGTTTTTCTTTTTTTTTAATTAACATTATTTAACATTTCTTGTCATTGAGATCGTGTTCTTGTATTTTATAGGATTCAGAAATTCGCTATTCTCACGGATTATCGTATCGACGGAATTAGCGATGAAAGACCGAAGCAAGATATTGTTGATATAAAAAGACGGAAAACAAAAATAAAATCGCACATTTTGTACATAAGTTTTAATTAAGTTTTTTAACGGATATATAAAAACGCATCGTTGTTAGTGAGAAATACGGTATGTATTACGGTAGGTATGTATGTATTTTTTCTACAATGCTAATATTTCTGAGAAGTAAACTTCCTAACGAGAACATAGATTTAAATGTAGATTTTTAAACGTGTTGCAAATCTTGTGTGTAAGGTAGTTCGAGAACTAAAAGAAGCTTCTTCGCAGTTGTTTTAAAACATGCTCATGTAAATTGTTTTAAGGATTTTCTCATCTTTAATATCTACTATATATTTCTACTAATTGTAAGATACGTAAAACTTTCTCAGAGATGTATACCTATGTGTACGTGACTAGTGTTTTTTCATTGGTTAGACTACTGATAATTTAATCAGCTGAGAAAGTGCTGTGCTATTCTGTCTTACATAAGTAATTTTTTTTTTACGCAATGTGTAAATTATCGCAATAATTTAACTACATTGTTACTTTATATTTTAACTATTAATTGTTATACGATAGATTTGATGAAAAAACGTTCCACGAAGCTTTTTAAAGATTACGTATTTTATGTGCCATAAACGATTAAAAGTTCCTGTAAAAACACTGTTTTTATTTCTCTATTTATGTATTGGTTAAAAAATCGCGTGTGTGTGCAC
>QVOB01021229.1:0-31269 GCA_014839585.1 Pseudomyrmex concolor | reverse complement strand
GTCGGCTACCGAATTTTGCGCGCGCGCGTTCTCGCCCGTCCACGAAAATTAACCGCTCTCACGACCGGTTAACGGCAATATAATTTTCCGGAAATCAGGCTCGTATTATCGAGTCACGCGCGCGAGTTCGATAGAACATTACCCGATCGGAAAACGAGCAATTCGTGCGAATAAAAAAATGTTTTGTCATACGGTGTATCTCGTTCTTCTTCTTTTTTTGCGTTAGATAGCGCGCGATCTTCCTGTTGCGCAAATTGAATTCGAGAGCAAAGAAAGCGCCGCACTTACAGCTCTGAATGGGGGATGCAAATCGGCTCGCATTCAAGTACACGCGGCTTTCATCTTTTTTTTTTTCCAATAAAATACTATTCTTCAGTATGTATAGCAGTGCGCATCTGTACGTCGCAGTCCGGACTTTTAGCCGTGTGCGCGCGGCCTACACAGTACAGTGACCCTGTGCGCTGCGCTCTCGGTGCGTAACCGAGCGCACCGCCGTGTATCGCGTTGTGTATTCAGTACGAAGGAGATTGCATTCGAGGAGGAGAGGGACCCTCTCTGCGTTTCGTACCGCGAAGATTAACGAGCGGTTCGCGGAAAATGGCGGCTCAACCGTTTAAGCGATTCTTTGTCTGTCGGCTGCTTCGCGCAGAGTTCCGACGGACGAGAGAAGGTCTGCGAGATATCGAGTGCAATGGCACATTCGACAAAGCGCGAATCGGATACCGACGGATAAAGAAATATTCCACTTTTTTTTTTTTTTTTTTACTCAAAAATTAATGAATTTACTTAAAGCGTTTACTTTAATTAGTTATTTGTTTTTGAAATTTATACAATGCAAACGAAGAAGCTCGGCGCGCGAAACACAATGCCGTGAGAACAGAGAACGTAAGAAAGATCGTTATCCTGTCCGTCGCGGAAACATCCTGCTCGGGAAGTGAAAAATTTAGGTCACTCGTCCGCCGTCGACGAGCGCATCATCTCTTCTCTACGTGTTGCGCGCCGGAAATTACGAAATAATTCTTGCGTCACGCGAACGATGTTTCTCGTGTTTACTGAGTCGTGCGACGAAAAGTAATATTATCATGTACGGAATAAAGAATAAAAGAAGAGACTCGCTCGTGTAAAATATCGAACAACTAACGCAGAAAAATTGCGAAAAGTAGAGAAGGTGACGAAGTTGTGCGAATAAACTGCGAGTTTTTACGGTGATTACGTCCGATTACGTTTACATGTTGTAACATCGAACACGTGGCTTACGCGAGCATTTCGCGTAAATATGCGCGTTATCAAAAAAAAAAAAAAAATTTATCTGTCATTAACGAGCAAGCCGGCTAATGAATTTCATTATTTCGTGATATAAACGGGAAAGCAGCATCGGATATTCCAATTAGCGTAAAAGTTCGTGAGATAGCGCGGCGCGCGCTGCAACAAGTCCAGCTGGCAATTTAATTATTCGCAGGCAATTAAACGAAACTAAGAGCAATCCCGCTTATCGGAAACGATTACCGAGATTGTATCAGTTTTTCCGGCGTTGAATGCGCGGCCGTAGAAAATTAAAAGACAGGAAAAATAACGCTCGTATCATACAGCAGTTTACATTTTACGGCTGATCGATCGGCCGTAAAATCGTGATCGTATAGAAAATTTTACCGACGGCTCGGCCGTTTATGTACCTACTAACGAGTATTCGTGTATATAGCAATAAACTAAGATGCGGGGTTGAATTATAATGAATATCTAATGAGAGCCACTCGAAGCGAGACGTTGTTTCTTCTTCTTCTTCTTTTTCTTCTCTTCTTTTTTCTTTTGGTCGCGATGTAAAAAACGAAACACGTGAAATAAGAAATTAATTACGATAAATTAAAACGAAGCATCATTTACGGCCATCTGTATAAGTATACGCGGTCTCTCACCGCAGTAGATATCCGCTATTTTTTCTCGCAGGCCGGAAAAAATAGCCGGTTGATTGACAGAATTAGATGAGCGCCAACCGCAGACTATAATTTAATCCGATGTTTGCCCGATCCGGTTCCTCTTAGAAGCGTTACCGAGAAACCGCGGCGTGGTGGTGAGAGCCGATCGGGAAAAAAAAAAAAAAATAACTCTTTGTTCCGCTGATCGAAACTGACAGATCCTCTCGAGATGTTCGTTTTCTCGAACTGCGGTGTCATAATATTTGCCGTCGTAAAACACGAGAGTCACAAAAAGTGAAACGCGCAGCCGTGACGTAACAAGTCGCGAACAAGAGTAACGACTGTGTGTTGGCAGAGTCGTGTCATTTTTCCTAAATGACATATATTGCCAAAACGAGTCTCAAGATCGCCCGTCATTCACGCGTCGCGTCAACAGCTCCATCGATTCATTCGACGGGGCCAACAATCTCCGCCATCTTTGGTTCATGAATCACTGAATAATTCATAATTTACGAAGATGAAGGAAAGGTGGTCGTTAAAGCCGCGACGAGAGTAAGTATCTTTTCCTGTTTGATCATTCGCTCGTACGAGCGAGCGAGCGAGAGCAAGAGCGCGAGATGAGAGGAAGAAAAAAAGAACGAGGAAAGAAATCCCAGCTTTCGATGCGACACACAAAGGTACACCCGCTCTCCGACGTAAGAGTTTCGAAGTCGTCGGACGGGTTTGTTGCCTCGGTACCGGATGCCTCTATCTCACGTTTTCGTTCTTAGGAGATTCGAGGACACGCGCGAATCAAATTACGGTCATCCGTCTTTCGCGCCAGCGAGCATCGTTCGCACACCGGCTGGATACATCCAGGATAATTCACGTGGACAGTTTTATTTTTCGGTGTCGCGCGAGGTTATTTGCACGTGTTCCTCTTGCCTGCGCGCGAGAGAGTCTTTATCTTGATCCTCGTCTCGCGGCATGTGAATTAAAAGAGCGCGAGATAGATAGGTCGTATAACGTTTGGCAAGTTGTTGTCATTCGCACACGTGTGTATTTTATTTTCTTCGTGAAGGAGAATATTGTGAAAAATTGCCTCAAAAATTACTTTGTAACGAAATCACAGAACACGAAAAAAAAAACTTGATTTACAAAAATCACTATCGAACAAAATGACTTTTATGCAAAGCAACACAGTATAATAAACTCACAACCGAATACGTTACAATAACAATATGTTACCTTGTCACTTGTCCTCGCTTACTAAATACGGAGAGACATGTGCAGTCCGGATATTATTTCATCAAATCGCATATATATATCACGAAACGAAATCTGCATATATCAATTACGTCCACACACACACCTCTAATTTGTATGCATGCCGTGCGCTTTAATCTATAATGAGGATCTCGTTTTTTTCAATCGTGGTTGGTGCTAGAGAAAAAACATATAAGTACTTCTGAATCTCCGCGTCGCGATATTAATTGAAACATTAGGATTTCGCGACGGTCACGAGAATTGACGAGAACGAGAGATTACGACTGTTACGAACTCGTCTGTTTCTTATTCTTGGGGCCAAGGGTCCACCTCGTTCCTTGAACCCTGCATTCTGCCGCGAAACTATCGGGTCGATCTCGGTTTTCCAGTCGTGTCAGTCCACGACTCGGCAGACGATCTGATAGAACCTCATTGTCTCAGCTCCGCATCCTCGCTCAGCGATGGTTGCACGATCGGACTTCTCTTGAGATGAATAAAACCGCGGTGGAGACACCGATCGTGGGATTTTTTATGATATGAAGACATTGAGAAGTTGATTCTCGTGCACGAGAATTACAGACATTCCACAATTCTTGGAATAATTTAAAGTCGAATTTTTATTTCAGATATGTTGTGTAAACATTTTTATATTTTTAATTTTTTACTTTTTAAAATCGACAACTATAAGTTGCAATATTTTAAAATTATTCTTCGAATGTATTAAACATTTGCAATGCGCGGTACACATGTCACGGATTTAAATTGTCTCCCCGCAAACCAATGAATAACAATCAAACTTCTGATATTAATAAATGCACGCCTCTTGTTGCGTGTCGATAAACCCTCCCTTGTTGTTGCGCACTTCAAGCCGATAAAATTCTACGTAATATTCTTGTCAGCTATAAACTCCCGTTTCAGTTTGGCATTAACGAGGTCTCTCTCCTTTGCGCCGTATAATGCACGCATTCAATGAACTCCCGTACCCCGCGTCTTGTATTCTCGACTCGCTTTATATTCTGCGGGCGACGAACATATTTGCTGCGTAAAGTTTACGCGTAACGTAATGACACGAAAGGAATAATTTCGCAACAATTAATTTAACTTCTTCGTACTTTTCATGTTTGAAAGTGAAACATTTGTGAGAATAAATTTTTTTCTTTTAATGGAAAATTAAAAGAAATAAATTGTAACAATATTTTCTGTGCGATTTCGCGCTGTATGATATTAAATAAAATGAAGGTTTTGGGTGATGAAATCAAGTTGGCGAAATATTTTTCGCGCTCTCGCTGTGCCAAGCAATTTGGGGAAGTTAATGGGATCAGGGAGATGATGTCAGGAGGATTCGGGCAGGGGAATACGTCACTCTTTCTACAGGAGCGATGTTCTGGCAAGCAATCAGGAAACACCCATCGCATTCGAGACGAGCTTCTTCGATCCTAAGAAATGAACTGCCAAAGGATAGGATACTGCAGTTTCGTTGAAACATTACTCGTGCTCTTTGCGCAAAGCCGAATTTATTATCCTGGCGAAAGTGAATCGTAACGAGAGCTGATGCGGTTACATTGAAATAATATCCGTTATAACCGTTATTCGCTCATGTGTTCACAAAAAGCCGAGATTAAACCACACGACTTCCACGTACCAATGCGCACAATAAAAAGATTTTTATATTTTGTTTTTTTTTTTTTTTTTTTTTTAAATTATTTCAAAACGAAGTTGAAGATGAATGCAATGCGTGTGTATTTAAGACACAATTGATTCCGAGCGAATCCGTTGAGTCTTATCGGATCACGCGCTATCGTATCGGGCTTTCCAGGACAGTGGAGTCCTCTGTTTTCCCAGGCAGGAGAAATCAGGTGCGAGTCTGCGAGTAATCTTGGTAGTCGTAGATAGAAGCAGGGGCACAGAAAAGGTCGGCGTTATAAAACGACGGAAATTTATTAGGCCAGCTAACATAAACGTGCACACAGCGGGTCCGGTAGTGAATGGCGGCGGCGATCTTCGGGGCCCGGTGGGACCGGCGCGCAGCGGCGGCGGCGGCGGCTGCTCGTCGTTCGCGTCGTTCTTTTTCGTGGGCCCCGTCGGGGCCTTCTCTTGCAGGACCTGTACGAGGACTGGTCCGCGATCTACCGTAACCGCATTCCACCTTACCTCGCCTTGCCCTTCGCGCGGTCCCAGCAGTCTCCCTTGCGCGCCTCACCGACTGCTTCTTCTCTCTTCTCGTCTTTCTCTCTCTCTTTTTCTCCTTCCCCCTTCATTTTCTCTATCCCTTTTCTCTTTCTCGTTCCTTCGAACTTCTATTCGCCGCTTTTATTCAGCCTCTCGCAATGCTCTTTCCTTTTTTTTTTTTTTTTTTTTTTTTTTTTTTTTTTTGTTCTTTTCTGGTCTTTTCAATTTCTTGTTCAGAGTAGTATAATTATTTCAGATTTAATAGATTTATTGTTTCATTATTTTATAAATCATCGTGTCTTTTTTCCGTTGTTTCTCTCTTTTACACTTTCAAGTGCAATAAATATTAATAAGAGTGTAGCGTAATTGCGTGTTTTGTCCATTTTCTTCTTTTCTCTTCTTGATCACCTTTCGACATGCACGTCTCGTCTCCTCCTTCGTCTCTTCCCTCCCTTCCGACCTAATGCACAGCGGACAAAAGAGAAGCTCCTCTCCCAGAAACACGTACCCATACAGCTATTCGCCGCTGGACTTGTTTCGCCCGCGATTATACGGAGGTCCCGAACCAGTCGCAGGTCTGTGTTTATTCGGCCGCGAAACTCCGGGACCGCGAATGCGTGATGTTTTTGATGCGTACTTGCGCCATCCGTCAGAGAGGCTCCCGGCGGTCATCATCGGCGAAGAGAGGGACGAAAGGAGAGATAAACGGAGGCTCCGAGTTGGTATTTGAATATAAGCGTTACGTGATGATCGGGTTCTTCTCTCCTCCCTGCAGCTTCTCTCTCGCCGGATATTCCGGGTTTTTGTTGGCAAACGCCGAGGAACCGGACGTTATTTCTCTCTGTCTTTCGCGCGCGGCGAGTCCGCGCGACGTGTCGGAACGTGTCTCGTAATTAGAGACCTGATAGATCGCCGCGCGTCCGCTGTCGATCGTTCGTTTTGCGCCGCCGTACTTACATACACGCATCGACGAATTAGCGCGATATGCGAACGAAGAAAAGCCGACGTTGACGTAATGATAAGTAATCGTTTACAGCTCGTTTACGTCCGTAATTATTAACGCGGCGAGAGAGAGAGAGAGAGAGAGAGAGAGTTTCTTCTTGTGTAATAATTATGTTACTCGTTACGATCGTCGTTCACTCAATACATCATCTGTCGCGTGTATGTGTATACACGTCGTATATCTGGTAGTCCACCTTATTACACCTGCATACTTCGATCCCGGATACCATCACCGCCGATTTATCATCGACACAGATCAAAAACGTTCGCTCGTGTGTACCAACACACACGCGCGCGCGCGCGTCTCCGCGTGATCCAAATTCTCGTCGAAGCGGCGATCTATGCATTTACGCGAAATTGCTTCTCCCGTGGATTCTAATCGAATCAGCTGGAACTATATAATCTCAAGAGTTTACAACGAGAATCAACCGCTCGCGGTGATTATTGCGGAAAAGAACATCTTAATGCCGTCGAATTTCCGGCAATTACGAATTACATATGAAAATCACGTTGAAGCTCGTTGAAAAGCTAATCCAACTTGTTGGTAGACGAATACGGCGAAAGGATAATAAATCGAAACACAAACTAACTTACGCACGTTATATTATTCTGGTCGACACACACAATCTGAAATATGTAAATTTACGAGAAAGCTAATCCAGCACACACACACGCACGCACGCACGCACGCACGCATATTAGATTTACTTCCAACTAATTTATTCTCAAGCTAAACCGGCGGCGCTTGCTCGTGATGCAATTCCTGGTTGATTCGAATTCGCGAGAAACGCATCTTCGCGCACGCAAAAGATCTAAATAAAGCGAGTCTCCGTTTAGAGAAAGACTAATCCTAACGCACATTCTCCGAGCGGTCGCGGGAGAAGATAATCCAAGCCCGGTTTACTCGCGCTTCTTCCCTCCGAGAGAAGCGAGCATGAATTACGCGCTTTCTTGATATCTTGGTTTCGCAGCCGTGGCCAGCGGAGCAACCGGTAAGCCGTCTGTCGGTCCCTCTGAAGGGCCGCGCGAGCGGCCCTTCGGGGCACTTTGCACAGCCGAGGCTCATCGGCTACAGCGGACCTCCCACGGGCCGACCGGCTCTTCACCATCGAGAAGAGACTCCTCCTCGTTCTTCTTCTTCTTCTTTTTTTCTCTCTCTCTCTCTCTTTCTCGTCGTTCTCTTGCTCGTCCTCCGTGTTTTCCGTTCTCCTTCGCGGCTTGTCTCTCGATTCGTCGAACCGCTCCGGCTTCGTGCCACCCGATCGACGACGATTCCACGCTTTCGCCGGCTGAGAGTCGAGAAAGAGACCTCGCCGGATGTTGCGAAACCTCGGCGTGAATCTCGCGCAAGTGAGGCGGATAGTTGAAAATTGACGAGAATTTCGAATGAAGTGAAGATTAAATTGACATTCGAAATGTTCGCTTTCGGATAGTATCTAGTATTTTTAGTATCTAGTGTTTTTTTTTTTTTTTATATTTGGCGACTAGTATCCTCATGATTCTTAAATAGGATTATTATTCTGAATAAGATTTATTACTTCGCACATGTATTTAAAACCAGAGAGCATCGGTGCGGTTCTGTTTTTATTATTATTCCGGACCCCATACGTCGCTGCCTAGTTACTATTGTAATTAGTTCATGCCAGCCGCGGTTACGGTGTATCGTGCTGATTTGTGAGAAACGATTGCGACTAGCTCGAAGCCTATTATTGTGAGATCGGGACGTTCGTGTGTGGGGCAGTGCTTACTCAGGTGTGCAACTATTACGATCATGCCTACCTCCTCGCCTCTGTCTCTCTTTCTCTCTCTCTCTCTCTCTTCCTCCGTGAGTCTTACCCGCTCATATTTCTATTCTCATGACCGAACAACCTGCGCAGTCGGCCTTGACTCGTAACTCGCTCTCTTCTGGCGTCTGTAAAAAATCTCGATCCAGCCCTCTTCTACTAACAGCCGTGACGCGCTTAATGCCGCTCGCCGCGCATTTATGTATTGAGACGAGAGCTCCTCACTCCGAGAATGCACTTCGAGTGCACATTCTTCACTGGTTTTTTTTTTTTTTTTTTTTTTTTTTTTTGTATTGAGAGATTCTTTAAGATTTGAAGAATTGTAATGTAACTTAATTTTATTGTTTAACCGCACAGACTGTCAATTCGCTATATTTTTTTAAATGTAGAAAAAAAAAGACAACTTTCTTTAAGAGCGCATTGTTAAACCGTATCGACAATCTTCTCCAAAATGTCCAAAAATATCGTTTTGTACGAAGATAATAACTTTGTGGAAGAATTTCTGTGTGGGCGAATGCTGGAACATAGAGAGCTTCGATTATATTCGCGCGCGCGATGAGATTGCAAGAACATCATGATGGAAGGTCGAATCCGCCGCTCGTCCGCTCAGAAGGTTGTACCCGCTGTGTAGTTATGTGCATCGGCTTCCGAGGTTACAGACGGTTAGTAAGAAATACTCCACGGACGATTGTATCGAATCGGACTCGGCGGAACACACCGGCAAGTCTCTCTCTCTCTCTTTCTCTCTCTTTTCTTTCTCTCTCTTTCGCTCGCGGCTCGCACGTACACGCATCATTTCTGTTTATATACTGTGGCATAAATGCCCGGAGCAGTCGTGCGATATTACTACCTTGCTTCATAATGAACCGTTAGCGTAATTCTTAATGCCGAAGTATTCCAGAAGCCATTTGGAGCGTAGACGGCCGGAGGATTGATAACAGGGAACAGCGCTTTCGATCTGGAAATTTTTATAAAAAAATTTCCACGATCTGCGTGCAAACAATATTATCGCAGAAATTTGTTTTTTAATAAATAAAACAATAAAATTGTCAACTGCACGAAAATTCGGTTCTGAGAATAAATAAGAGAATGGTCAATCAAGCACATGTGCTTATCGATCGTTTATTGGAGATGCAAGAAACTTGCAGAAGAATCGAGCGGAATTCTAAAAGGGGGCAAGTACACGCGCGAGACCCCTATCGCGTGTCGGAAATACAACGACAATAATTAACCCTTCGTGGTATTGTGCGAAACAAAAGGAACAACGGGAGAAAACACAAGAAGCGCACGCGATAATGGGAGTGCTTCGAGAAAAACGCGCGCGCGTTGTATTGTCAAAGTACATGTAATTCAAGTCCCAAAACCGGCTACAAAAACCGGCAATTAAAAACCGTTTGAATAAACGACGGTAATTGCGGGAGTCACGAGAGGTGTTTACGGGAGATTTCATTGTTCTACGATCATATCGCGCCGATCATCAAAACGATAAAGGGCACGAGTCCGTCGGTTGTTGACTCATCCATCACTTGATTTATCCGGTTCGCGTGTGAGAAGTCTGAGCAGTTTTTGTACCGTCTTGTATAATAACCGATTTTTCGACAAAGAGAACTTTCAAAGTCCACTACAGGGTGTCCGGTAATAGCCGTATCACCGCTCGTGGACAGATAGGGAGGTTTATATTGAGTTGAAAAGTCCTATACCACTTTGCAAGATCAGAACTTTTCGATTGACCCTCCGTATCTGAGCGGTGATAAGGTTATGTGTACATATATGACTGGCCCCAAACGTGTAATTGAAATCGTTGGGGATGGGCCTCGTCGTCAGAAATTAAGACCCCGCCGCCGGTCTCTCGGTCGCGGAAGAAACCGTTTCTGAAAACAACCGGAAACGTCGAATCAAGCACGCCTCCTCGGGAGCGCGGGTGATGGCGTGAGTTAAAGCTTTTTCTTACCGATTTCATGGCTACGCCTGAAATGCGTGCGCTGGCGGCGCAAAAACCCGTGAATGGAACATGTTTACAGTTAAGATATGTCAGCGGCGTGATATCGCCCGCCGCCACTCGACCGGCAAAAAAAAAAGTATATTACGAAGCTAAAATACTCCATTATGCGAGACGGCCAGCGAGAAAAAGAACCGCAGTCGTGAGCGCGTCTCTTAAAATTTGATGTGAGGCGCGCGAGACATTCCTTTTTTTTTCCTCCCCATCCTGATTCCGCAACGTCTCCTTTTTTGCGTCACGATAAATCTTTTTCTCGCTCGTTTTTTTTCTAGTAAAAAAACTTCTGTACAAAATAATCTTAAAAAGAAAATTAGCACGTTCATGATTTGCGATGCTTGAAGAGGATAAGCGATGATGAAAATTACACTCGACCACACGCGACAGTCGAAACGTGAAATTGACTCTACGATCTCTCGGGCGACAGAAGAGTTAAAACCGATGTTTTTGTTACAGCGGAATCGGACATCTGCACATTCGCAACGAGAACGGAACATTTTCACGTCACGAATAAACCATCGACGGGACTCTTCACGCCTGACACGCGGCCGAAGGCTCTCAAGGAGCTGTACGAGCTCGCCGCCATAGTTGCCGTGCGAAGTTTAGACTCTTTGAGGAGGGATGGCAGCTCGATGGACATGTTTCTCTGCACGCCGATTCTCGGTAAAAGAAGGCGGGACCAAAGCCTCGAAATCGAATCCAGAGTCGTAAGTAAACTTCTTTCTCTCTCTTCGTCACCGAGCGTCGTGATGTATTAGCGGACCTATTGCGTTTTTTTTCTCTCGATTTTCTGCAGTTCAGATTCCCGTATCAGCGATCGAATTGATTGATTTATCTTTACAGAAACACACACACACACTTCACGTTGCAAACACAAGACAAATTGGATGGTGAACGACTCGATTGTTATCGCGAACAACCGAACGCGAAGAGATTACGCGACGTCCGCGACGACCTGAGACATTAACTCGCGACTATATCCATAGCGGACTCAAATCTGACCGCTTTGCCTACTTAATTCGACGTAATCGCCTTTCACCGCATATTTAAAGAGTTCGTACGGTCAAGCCCTGTTTTTTTTTTTTTTTTTAAACAGCGCAATTTCGTCCGTTTTCTCCCCGTTTGACGTCAAACGTGTCGCGGTTAATTCGGCAACATTGTTTTTTCCTGTACTTGACTGCCGCCGGTTCATCAAACCGGTTTTTACAACCGTCAAAAACGGGGATAATAGTGTTCTTAATAACGGAAGATCGTAAGTTTCCAAAACTTTATATACGCTTGAAGTGCGCGAAATTAAGGCCCTCGCTCTCTGGTGTGCGAGTCGTTTTTTTTTTTTTTTCGCAGACCGGTCGTCGCGCGAGTGCACCGCGCGGAAAAGTCGGCGGCGACTCCGATTCGTTCCGTATTCCGCGCGTGAAATCCTCGCCCGGTCGGCGAGGATTGACAATCCCCACAATGGGTTAGCACTCGTGCGGATGTGCCGCGACGCGTGAAACACGTCGCGTTTCTTCTTCCGGCGCGGTGGTGTCGAGTTTCCGCGCGGGGTGAACGGCGACGATCCTCTTGTTCGTCGGATTCCCGGATCCCGCGGAAGAAAGCGAGTCGTTTTGTTACGTGTTCCCGCGAACGGATCGCATAACACATACGAGTATATAAGCAAATACGATATAGATATGTAGATACAAAATGGTCATCTCGGACATCTCTTTCACACGACGGTGTATGACAACAGTCACTTTCTCAAGTATTCGCGAAAAATTAATGCTTTGTGTGTAATTATTTCATATAAGAGAGAAATCTAAGTTGATATAAAAATAAATAAACTTTTAATAAAAAGTAAATAATTAATAATTTTTAAAAAATAAATATTCTTCATATTAAATTAAATAACATTTTTATATTAAATAAAGAAAACAACGCAATTATTTTTGCACCTAATATTTTTTCTGTTTTTTTCTTGTGTTTTTTTTCTGTCTTTTTATTTGCTTTTCGATTAATTTCCTAGATATATTTTGCTATTTGTGTGCTTATCTAACAAAGATAAGGGAAACTTGTGGATAATTATGCGAAAACGGTGTAACAGACCGTGCGCAAGAAAGAGATATCTTGAAGAAGGGGGGACGGCGACTTGATTGCATGTGTTACGCTGTTTGCAGCCGGCCGCTATCGAGGATCTGCGAAGATGGACGTCGGCCGAGGCGCTCGGCGACGTCACCGTACCGCCGGACTGCGCGTCCAGGATTCTGAGCGACACGACCTGCGACGATGCGGTCGATCATAAGCTACCTAGCCCGGAGGAACAAGTTCAGGCTATTGCGCTCAAGTAAGCGGTTTATCTCAACGTGTCGCGTTTGATATATCGTCGCGGATAAAGAATTGTATTGCGAAAACCGTCGTTCGCGGAGACGGAAAAAGTTTTCCACTGTCGAAACTACGCAAGATCAATGGTTGACTATATTCTGTCAAAAAAAAAAAAAAGATACATTTTTGTTACCAACGACAGGCCAATAAAACTTTCTATTGTGATCCCGAAATGCTACGCTTTCATCGTAGATTCCCAGCGGAAATAGTTGCGGTGGATGTGAGCGGACGAGGTTTCGAAAGGATGTCGATGAGAAGGAGGTCTTTGCTGTCAGGACCGGAGACGCAGGAAACGACGAACGTGAAGAGACGGTCTCGGCCACGCAGACCAAGAGGAAAAAGACGAAACACGATCGCCGGCACTGATCAGAAGGAGATTCGACAAGCGATCGGAGGGTTAGTGTTGTCATTGACTTTGAAGTTTCCCACTAGAATTGCGGAAACTCATTAACATTTTTACATTCTTCTAATGGTATTTTAAACTGTTTTGTTTTGTTTTTTTTTTTTAATTACATTTTTTGTGCTTGCAATTTCCGTGTGTAATAAAGAAATAATTTTTAATTTTTTTTATAATTTTGTTATTGCTTTGTAAAAAAATCGCTATAAAAAGTGTCGTCATATGAAAGAATTTGACATCCTCATTACAGATTCTTGCGATCCTTTTCAACTTTCACAATACGATAAACGTTCGCGTGTGTATGTTGCTCGGATTCATCGCGTAACGCACTTCTCGTTGTTGCTGCGAACGTCGTTCTCGAGATCTATGCCTCGAAAATAGTCGGCGATTTGTCACGCTCGATAAACTCGCGTTCATGTTTTCGCGGCCGTCCGAGCACGGAGAATCTACCTTTTACGTTGCCGCGTGTACACGTACATACTTTTGTATTTCCATTACCGCGATAATACTCGCGGATCATCTCCGGATATCGTTGTCGCGCGATATCGCGCGGTTCCGATCGCACGCGCTCACGTCGTCGGGTGCCTCCCACACGTCCCGGTAATTCAACTCGCGTATCAATTGAAATACACGCGGATAATAAATCCGTAATAAAACCGCGCGTCGCGGTTCGCCCGATTAATCATAAGCGCGCGCGCATAAATTCTCTCGCTCCTTAAAGACGTCATGCAAATCGCGCTCACTACGGCGCCTACTCTACATCGTGCTCACGTCGTTTGCGTTATTTATCGCCCGCAGAGAGACGGCTGGCGACGAGCCCGAGGAGACAATGCCAAGCGCCACGCCGAGAGCGCATCGTTCGGCGAGCACCGACATCCTGGGTACCGCAAAGAAGGACTCGCCCACGGAAAAGAAGTCGCATTTCAACACGTTGAAGGCCTGGGGCATGTCCAGATTGAAATTGATCAGTCCGAAATCGAGTCAACAGCCGCAACAGCAGCAGGAGTCGACGGCGAGGACTACGGAGAGGAACGAACAAGCGCAAAATCAAACGCGAACGCCCGATGAGGTCAACATATACGAAACGGTGACCATGAAACGCAAGAGGGACAAGTCGCACGAGAGAAAGCCGAGCTCGTCCAGTTCGAGCGGCAAGAGCACGGCCAGCATAGCGATGTCGATGCCGAGCACGGACAACAAACAGCCGAGCGTGAAATTGCGCGAGAGCGCCGCCCAGAGACGAGAACGGCGGAAGGGCAATAGCAATCGCGACGACGCGCCGCACTCGAGCTCCGGCAACTGGAGCGCCTCGTCCGAAAGCGGAAGGGCCAGTATCGGCAGCGAGACCACTACCACTACGCATCAGCCTAAGTAAGAATAAAAAGGAGACATTTGTTTCTTCTCTAAGAGTCTATTCAAAATTGATATAAAAAAAACACTTATTGAATTTTATTATGCTGTTTCAGATCTACGACGACAGCTTCGATCGGTACGTCCTCCACTTCCTTAGCTTTAAGCCACATGAGACGACTGAAGGGAAGAGACACTTCGGCCTCGTCGTCGGTAACCTCCGAAGGTACCCTGACCCCGGATATCATCCAGGATATTACGGTGATGCCCTTCTCGGACGATGGGGAAACATCGTCGGTGTATTCTTGCGATACAGAGGGATATTACACCTCGTTCCACATGGACTCGGGTCTGAAAACGCTCAGAGAGGAAGAACTTATGCCACAGAGTCCTTTGACCAAATCCAATGACGTTGGCTCGGACCCTACGTCGCCGGTTGTCGAGAACGAGTACGAATTGTTCGGTAGAGGATCGACCTCCACAACGACCAGTTCAGCTGGAACGGTTTGCACGGCACTTTTGGCACCCCCACCTCCTGAACGCAAGTCCAGTCTCACAGTTGTCGCTATGGTACGATCAACCTTTTGTACACTAGTTTAACTTCACTAAACCTCTCTGGATTATCTATTCAAAGAAGAATATGGAAATATTTGCCTAATTTTTGTGTAAAAGGAACTTAGATGGTCGATATGCTCTACTTTACTAACAGGTTCATGGTCAAAATCAAACCGGCGACGAGTCGCCCGACAGCGGTCACAATACGTCCTCGTCGCCCGTCGAGTCCGCCTCAAGTCCGGCCTGTACCGGTCGTTCATGCTCCGAGTTCGAATATTCGGAATCCAGCGATCTGGAGGGTTGCGAGCGGATCGAGAGAATCCGCTCGAAGACGGCGATAACGACCAGTCGGATTCCGTCCATGTGCGTGATCACGCCGCCCGTGTCCGATGATGAACACGCGAAGGACACTGAACAGAACGAAAAGAAGACGAACGAGTCGAGAAAGACTGATCTCCAGAGCGGCGGATCGGTGCTCATGTCCGCCACCGTCGGCACCTCCAAAATGGAGGTGATCAACGGCCAAGACAAAAATCTGTATGCCACCGTGCAGGTGTTGCCGGCGGCTGCCGCCACCAATAACGACAAGCCCGTCGCGACGATGGGTCAGTCGTTGTCGATTAAAGTCAGTCCACTGAGCGGCGTTTTGGACAAACTTCGCGGCGTACTTCCGGGCAAGAAGCATACCACGAAGAGCGGCGCTGTGCAAGAGATGTCGAACGCGGACTCCGGCGACTATGTGACCATAGCCGACGTGAGGAACAACAACGACAAGCGTTCCGCGGGTCCACCTTCATCGTCGTCGTCGGGCATGACTGCCGTTCGACCTACCGCGACCTATGCCAACACCGATATCTTCAAAAAAGACGCGGAATATGTCAGTTTGAGCGAGTTACCGAAAAAACCGGACTCGTCGCTAGAGAGGAAGAGACAGGGTGCTCGAGTCACTCTGGACTCTGAGGGCAAAGTCGTCTACTCGTCTGACAGTCTGAAGAGAAGAAAAGGAGCACATACGACGTTTAATCCAGGTATAACAATTGAAGAAAGCTTTTAATTTTTACAAAATTATATTTTTAAGGTGTCTTGAAGCAATTGCGAAGACGTTGCGTGAATTTTTCAGGTCCCTTTGTAAGAGAAGGAGTGTCACCGAGCCCGTCACCGTTGCTGCACCGTGCGATGCCAAACATTCGCGCTGTCACGAAGAACAGCGACGCCGTGGACGGTCCAACGAACATCCAAACGTCCACGCCGCCAACGTCGCCCCAGCTGGGCAAGCTGATCATTCGGGCGGCGCGAAGTCCCGATCGCGCGGCTAGTCCGGATTACGTGCGCACACCGGCGACCGTGGTCGGCCCCACGAGCCCGACCAGTCATCACAGACAGGTTCGCGGGGCTTACGTCAACGTGCAAGACGACGAAGGTAAGACGACGTCCGGCACTGACGAGCACCGCGATTGCACCGGCCGCGCCAGTAGATTAGAGGCACGCGCTTCTGCGATCGCATCATCACGCTCTAAGGACGAGTCCAGGCCATCTCTGGGCAATTCGAATCCAGCGTCGTGCAATAATAATAATAATAATAATAATAAGCTTCCGGAACCGAATCCCGCGTCTGCGAACAAGATCGGAAACTGTCATGCGGGCGCGCAAGTAGATACCAAACAAAGATTAGACGAGCATCACCCGTCGGAGCTCAATGGTGATGCTCCCGAAGCGAACGTTTCGCGCGTGACTCCGTCCAAGTTCGATCATCCTGTCGGTCATCCGAATCGCGCGAATTTGCGACTAGATTTCGAGAAATCGGATCTCTATCCAAAGAGTCTACGACCGACCGGTAACACGCCCAAGTTAGGTAAGAAGCTCTTAATTTCGGACCTCGATACTCCAAATTTCTGTAGAAAGAAACCCGATAGTCAGAATACAGTCGAGGAGAACAGGGAGTCTATTACCTGTGATAATAGTTCTGATAAAAACGCGAGTGTCGATTGCGCGGAATCGGATGCGAAGAAGTCCGACCCGGTGCGTAGCGACAAGGCGGATCGCAAGGTGAAGCGCAGCGAAAGCTATCGCATGGCGAACAGTCCCATCATGTTCATTAAGAAATTCTCCGCGAGCCAGACGGAAAAGTCTAAGATCAGTAGGACGCCTTCGGAGGAGTTGCAGGAGGAATTGTTGAAGGAGAGAATCAATTATCCCGAGACGGTTTCTAGTCCGGAGCCACGGCTCGTCAACAGTACGGCCTTTGGCATGAAGTCAACAAATATCCCATCAGTCATACCGACCAGTCCTAGACCGAGAGCTACGGATCTGGAACCGGTCAGAGCGCTCAAATACTCCAGTACCGATACAGAAATCTGGTAGAGAAAGACGCGTCACGATATAGCGCAATTACAGAATAATTTAGCGGGGACAACGCTGGTTTTGCAATTTCGATATCAAACGAAATTGTCGATCCAACGACTTTGTCTTCTATTGTATTTACGTCTTTTGAATCAAGATCGATGTAATTTAAAATGAGAGTTCCTCGGATTTAAAAACAACTTGAGAATTGTACTTGGAAGTATGTTGATAACAACACAGATGCTTGCTGGAGAGTATCTATTGATACAAGGCGGCAATGTTAGTTTTGCAATATTGATGAGATAACGCAACTCTTTCTTTGTTATCCGCACAAGCCGAGTTGCACTTGAAAAAAAAAAAAAAAACAGACGAACAAGATAAGCCCTATGGAAACGATCATTACACACTTTGGGGGAATGTGATAATGTTAATTTTTTATGACTAACAGTACCAAGTACATTTGTACGTATCTCAAAGTTTCTTTGTTATTAAACTTGATTTTATCTAGGTTTTCAGTGAGATTAAGTTAATCAGTGAGCAACTAACAAAAACAGCTAGTTTTTATAAGCGTTTTTATAAACGTTTTAAAATTAAACTTCAAATTAAACCCTTTTTAAAAAAAAAAAAAAAGATGCAGTATAAAATATAAATCTTTTTTTGTTAGTTTAACTCTGATGGAGCGCAATGTTTTTTTAGTACATCTATAAATCCACTTATAAAACTACAGATGTTTTTTTTTTTTTTTTTGATCGGCGAGTCTGTTATTGCAAATTTCCGTTGCACAATAAGCTTTTTGCGACATCTCGAAAATAGAGTCATGTTTTCTCGCGATCATCGAAGATCCCGGCATTTAGCGCGCGATGTTTCCCTACTGGAAAACTGAGTTTGATAAATCGAGACGCCCCGTTGTCAGATAACAACGGTAGAGATCATCGCGTAAAATAGATTGAATGAACCGGAGGATCGCGTCAAGGTCTAATCAGATAGAATTGGAGCGCGAAGCTGCGGGGGAGATATCGGCGGCGCGAGCGATTGCAACGCGTTATGCAAAAGACGGCATCGGCGGTTTGGATCGAGCTGCCGCGCCGCTTGGGTGTCACGTCACTTCCCATGAACCGACGACAAACGGGAGCAAAGACCGACGAATCGTCGGATCGTCTCACCCGTGATGACGACAGCGAGAGATCTCTGCTAATTTTTTCACGCTCGCGCGCGAACAAAGATACAATACCGGAGAGATACGCGCACTGATCACGTTGGTTCTTTTTTTTTTTTTATCCGACAACACAATCGATCTCCCAAGCTGCGGCCAACGAACCTCGTCGGTGTGCGTTTCACATTGTCGACAATCACGACGAGTTCTCTCTCGAACAACAGTGCGTGGAATATTTTCGAGTTCAATAGTTTTCGAGTTCAGATCGAGATTTTATCTCACCGCGAAGAACGTGCTTGACACACTTCTTGAAATAAAATATTCTCTTTTATCTGCTCGTTAAACTCTAACGTAATTATTTTAAATATCGTAAAACAAACCATATAAACATCTGTGAAAATTAATGAAACAGAAATATCGTTTAACGAGGTTGTTGCGAATCCGCGCCAATTATTACTGGTGGACTAGAGGTGATCGAACTTTCGCATTGCAATTGTTTTGTCGAAGCAAAGAGAGAAAGGACACAAATCATAAAACATCTTGAAACTTTCCACCCCGGTGGGGAAAGCAGAGGCGACTATCGCTAGGGGATGGCGAGGGTGGTATCTCTTTTGCTTTAACGCGCCGCGGAAAACTCCCACGCAGACTCGTCTCCCAGCAAAGACTTACTTTGTTAGCCCTTATCAGCGTCATTAGCTGGCTCAATAAGCAAGCGAATTGCATCAGACGTGATATTTATCCCGGCACGATAATAAGTCGATAAACAAAAATCTCCACTGCGAGGATTGAAATACTTTCGTGGGGATTCCGGCGTCTTCAGTGCGCTCCGGTCGTCACGACCGGATCGTGTAATTACGTTCGTTCCTTGCCAAAGTTCTTTCTTCCTCGCGAGAATTCTCGTTTGCGCACACTCGTGAGTACTTCGAGTAAGAGAAAATGTAGCGACACAGAGAACTGCCGCATTATTATTTTCACAAGAATTTTGTACGTTTCAACTGTCATCGCGTCTTTCTTTGATCACGTTTTTCTTTGATCACGTCCAAAGCCGCCCGATTTCACTTTATCTCTCGCGATATGATGATTTTTTTTATTTGTTTGATCCTATCTGCGAGATCAAGATAATCCGGAAGATCGCGCGAAAAGAGGTTCGCAAACTTCACGTGACAGCTATGATTCGTCGAATGACTCGCCGCGAATTCGACTTTTTTTAGTGTGGCGCGATGATAAGATGTCGTTATCGGTTTAAAAACGAAGAGAAAATTCAGTCGCTAGACAGGCAGTCGCCGCGCGGCGACTGTTGATACAACGAGGGAACGGTCGTAAGTTCGATTTGCAATTCCCGTCTCGATCAGTGCGTGAATCGCCGCGGTTGTACTTCAACATGTTGGCGAGACATCTTCTCTTCATCGCGACCAGACGACCACGTAAGTAAACATTTAGAACAATTCAAGTTGTCGCGTTGGCTTGTAAATCGATAAAATCCGTGCAAAAATGTTTAATTTTCTAAATTTGTATAATTTACAAGTATTTATAAAGTTTTGTATTAATAAAATTATATAAATAAAATTATATAAATATTTTTCTCATATGTACAAATGTCCAAAAATGCAACTTTTATAATTATCGTACAATTTTTTAATGAAACGGACCGTAGTATTGTGTTTACAATAAAGTCTTAAATTCTTCTAAATATTTATTCCACTTTTATTTTATTTTATAATAAATATTTTATTTTGTAATATGTTCTGCTTAATAAACAAATTTTTTTTATATTCGAAACATGTAAATTATTAATAGTATTCTCGAAATAATCAATTTTTGTGTTTATTTATTTTTAAGAACAACAGAACGGAAATTGCAATATGACACATTAGCTTCGAGATTCGCCGCGCTGAAATATATTAGAAAAGAATCCGAGTTCTAACGTCTTGATGATCATCTTTATCGTATCTTATCATCCGCTATTTATGTCAATTGAATTTCACCGCATATGTAATTATCTTTTGCCAAGTTTTTTTTTCACTTTGGTGACCCGGACTTTTCTCCTTGGCGATGAATTGATTAATTGATTAAAAAGAGAAAAAAAAACATGACCTTGTGCGCATGCGTTTGCCTTGAACCTGATTAATTTCTTCGTTGGTCTGATATGAAAGCTAAAACATTTTGTATCAACCTGTGCGAGAAAAGTTTGTGTTTACGTAAGTCTCAATAATTTTATTTGTCTCACGTAATTTAAAAATTGTCAAAAAAATGCGTAATACGCATCTTTTTTTGTACAGATTTTTTCAGAATAATAACATGAGAATTTTAAGTGTCAGGTTTTCTTCTTGCTTATGTTTGCAGTATAAATTATATATACATATATATATATATGTATATGTAATTAATACATACGTGAGAAGAAAAATGATAACAGTTAAAAAATAATAACAGTGTTTTTTTTCCGCGTAAATAATAATGTATTTTAAAATTCTCTTTAAAACATTAAAATATGACGTACACATCATTTCTTTGTTAACAAAAATAATTGTTTAAACGTTACACTACCTCCCATAAAGTATCTCACAAGTGAGCAAATAAAGAGAAGCGCTAATTTGTCTGTCAAGACTACATTTGTGTATATCAGTGACATTACCGGAGGAGAAGTATTAAAGTGTCAAAAGATCGCATGAGTAACCGTTTGCTTATCAATATTGCAAAACTAGCGATTGTAAAGAAGCCTCTAGAAAGAAAAAGAGAGGCGATGAAATGCCTCTACAGTGGAAAGAACCCACGGATCGAAACGAGAAACGTGAGGTTAAAAGAAAACAAAAGAGAGCAAGAAACGTCGATCTTCTCTATTAGCAGACTCTCTGTCGCAGTTCCGGACTGAAAGAAATCAGAATAATCACAAATTTTGCAACCGCATTGTTGAAAACAAACTTTCTACCAGTCCGTCCGATTTCTTAAAGTGTATTTACATTTATATCGCGAGTCAATAACAATATTTAGCGTTTGCACAATACTAACACGAAGTGATAATCGATGCTGCGACCTGTGACGTTTCGATATCTCCAGGAAAAAGATTTTAAACAGAGAGAGAGAGAGAGAGAAAGAGAGAAAGCAACACGTGAATTGCGTAAAAATCGCGGCTTCGATAACAGTGGGCTTAATCGCGGGATAACACATGCAATTTTTATAAACAATGTTACATAAATATAGAATTCTAGCTGTAGAATTCTAATTCGAGAGAGACACGTGTAGATAATTTTTATCGAAAATCCGTCCAAATTAGATTTATGAATATTCGTCCGATATACGACAGTAAATAAGAAAAAATCGTTGCGAAATCGACTACATGGTTTGTAATCGATGATTCTTCGTTTTATTATTTATTCGAAGAGGCAAATGTAATCATGTAACTATATAGGTATGCACAAAGTATTATAATTTCGAATATAGTAATTTCTGTAATTATTTTTATACATAATACGAAAAGTTTAGCGTTTATTTATATATATATATATCTTCCGCAAAACCACACGCATGGCCAGTAGAAGAATACTTTGTTGCATCGCTATAGTTTCACAGGAAACTTTATGAGAGATGCATCGTCAGGGTAATTTCACGAGTCTGCAGTTTTCCACTGTGAGCATTGCAAATCCGCAAAAAGAGAAACAAGACAGATAATTCATCGGAAATTATAAAAAATCGCCATCTTATTTACGCGTACGTCACGCACAAATCCTTTCCTTGTGTCGCATTTGTACGAGCGATAAATTGAGAAACGCAGAAGGTATTGATTTCAATGACCTTCGAAACTAAAAACAGAGTGATTTGTCATCCATCCGCGTTGATAGCAGTAAGAGAAAAATATTGTATCTTTATGCGAACGTAAGTCACGCGGTCACGATCTTTTCGATTTCCTCATGTGGTTTATTCGCGCGATCGATCATCGACGAGAGCACAAAGTTGAAAGTTATCGACTTCTCCATTTGTTTGTCAATAATGTAACATAACGAAATCGATCGATAAATTGTAATTAATAATATCGCTGATTATTTAATTTATTCATTGAATATCTATGTAATATCCGAAGACATTTTTGTTGAAATGTCCTATCAAGCAATTTGTGTTACGTATTTTTACGACACTTAATCCTCCAACTGTAAAACCTATAAAGATATCGACATTTTAATGTTACATTGCAATTACGTCCAATCGGAGGAGACGTCAAGATGTATCTTTACATCCTGCCGTCGACCGATAATCATTAAAACGATCTACAACTAAGAGACTGTCATCATCTGTACACGACGAGAGACAATGGCAGTTTGATGTTCCGGCATGCTTGAAACTCTCGTAAATGTGCTCTTAACTTGCCGTGTCGCATGTTAGCTCATGACGCGCGTGCTCGCCTCTCGTTGTAAGTAACGTCTGTATATCACTAACTAACAAGAACTAACTGTGGGTACACACAGAGAACCCCGTAGCTGCAACACAACCATGGGTTTTGATCAAGGTGATACCGCGTGTACTCCATAAATTTCTTACTTTTAATTATTATATTTTTTGTCAAATTAACTCGAGAACTAGCGCGTTTTAATTTGAAACAGTCGCAGGGGGCACTGCTCCAATTTAAAAATTATTGTTTCATTAACAACATATTGCGTATTAAAGATTGCTGTTTGTTTAATTAATATTTGATGCAGATTTTACTGTCTTATAAAAAACAAACAGAAACAATGGAAATTATATCGAAACATAAACATTGCACGCGAAACGACTCTCTTTCGATTTTATTATTGCCGGGACAAATATACCGCGACTATTCTTTTCGGTTTAAAAAATCAATCCAAAATACACTGAATGAAGTTACTTAAAAGTCACACTAATTACACGAAAAAAATTCCAATTATTCCGACGCAGAAACAGCGTGACAAGCGTATTCATCGTAGAGAATTTCGCGAGGAAAATCGTTAACTCGTCTTCGGGAGAGGATTACTTTCTCCTCGCGAATGATTTAATGCCGCTCTTGTATAGCGAGCACTACCGCACCTGTAATCTACACGATAGTTACCGCGCCAACCTCGCGCTAACACTTAGCGCGATAACATCGTAAGTCGCTGCTTACGGTTGAAACGCGGGCAAATAATAACCGGTTATAATAAAAACACACAGCCAGCGGTTACGTACGAAATGTATGTGTTAATTAAAATTGCGCGAGCGCGCAAAATTCACGATCGTCTCTCATCGCGCGGTATCACCCCCTTTGAAAGGAAGCCAAGTGGTTGATTAATCAGCTTGCACAACTAATATAGCAAGGACGTACTTACAACTTAGGGCAGGGGAGCATGCACTATTAGAGTGTTTAATTGTAAATGTACATATGTGTTTGTAGCGTTTAAGATCTGTTACACGCCGCGTCTAGTATAAATAATGTGTATGTGTAATAATCCTTTCTTGTGTACACTCAAGGTGTGTAATATATATTATATATGCTGACGAGAAACGATGTTAAAAACACATTAACGTGGAATGTATGTGAATAGACGTTATTCTTTTTTTGGAAAGCACTTGCATTTTGTCGATTTTTTTCTCTTTTTCTCTATCATCCACGTGTCATTATCATCATATCATCATATCATTATCATCATCATCATCATCATCATCACTGCACCAGAGAGATTGTACATATATGTTGCACATCGTCCGTAAGAGTTCCTCAATCCTCCCGAAACCCTTTCGTTGTTGTCTATTATTTGTTTCCCGTTGGTTTGTTTTTATGTATCTTCATATATGTGGCCTACACTGTATAGTTTTAGAAAAAAATGCACCTCACGCGCGTGTGGCACCTCTCACTAGTAACTCACCCACATATCATAGTTCCATGCTCCATGTATCTGGTGAGTATGTTGTTTTTTTTTTTTTTAACTTTGAAGATATATTGCGCGCGAGCTTGATGTCGATTTTAATTATTAATTAAAATGTGTTTTACTTTATCAAATTTTTATATGTGTGACTTGTGTTTTCAATATGTATACTTCAATAGTTTTTTTTTTTTTTTATTTTTTAGATGCCCTATTTACGTTCTTTTCAAATAATTCTAAAAGTCGACATCAAAACAGCGCGCGATTCTAATAAGCTGCTTGTTACGTTTGTTCACCGCATGCTTTTGTTTACGATGCTTTTGCTCGCTTTGCTTGGATTAATCATTCACATGTTTCAATAACAATGTAAATGTAAATATTCATATAAAGTATCTTATAAATATATGTATCTTTTTTACTAGAGTTTTCAGATCATAATTGTTATTAACTTTTTTTATGTCTATTTCACAAACATTTGTGCAAATCTAATAAAAACTACTTACGTACGAATTTATCGTTACAATTGCTTCTTCCTGCGTGATTTCTAATTGCAATATTTCTTGTAATAATTACAATTACAAGAACTAATTGTTTATAATAAAATATATAACAATATATCGACTATAACATATATAATATATATGTAATAATATATATGTAGATGTGATATTTAACAGTTTCCAGTAAAAATATTCTTATCTCTCCCTTGTAATAAGTTCAAAAGATTAAAAGCCCAGTAATATTCCAAACTATCTTATCAAATTGCCTAAAACTAGATTGACTATATACATATAACCGATTTTAAGAGAAAATAGTTCCGCCACTTATTTGTAATATACTCTATCACACCTTCTCCACCTTGTTACAGAAAATACTTTATTAGCCATACCGTCGGAATCGATACCACCGCAAGCGATAGTCCAACCGCCACCCTATGTCGCGCCCCCAAAACCGGAAGATCGACAAAAGTCGCAGAAATATCAGGAGATACTGAAGGATTCGCAACCGCCAAGCTTGCGGGCGTATTCCGAGAAAGAGAAGCAACAAGTAACCGCGCAGAATGAGAAGCAGGATGTTTACGATCCGCATCGGAACATTCAGCAATATGACAACCGCAGACATTTTCCCGACCAGCAACAAATATCGAATTACGAGTATCAGCAACGAGCTCGCAGCAACTACCAGACCGTGCACATGTACAATGCGAGAAACCAACAGTTCTGTTCGCCGGCCGGGGATGCTGTTAATCAGCAGCAGTTCTACACCCTGCCGACGAGAAGACCTCAACGAGAGACCGAACCACCTCGCAGTGTCACTCCGGACATAACAAGAGGTCTGGCACGTGGTTCTCTCAGCAGTATGCACATACTGGCGAAACAGGGTCAACAGAGAGTCACGGTTGCCGAGAATGATCATCAGATTCGATACGATTCGCAGGTGGACGCGAGGAAGAAGCGCGCGGAGTGCACAGAGGCGCAAGGTAGATCCGTTCAGAGTCAGCCTCAGTCAGTCGTGGATGTCAGAAATAGGTGAGAAGAAACTGAATATTTTAGAAGATAGTTATGACTTTATAAAATTTTATAAAGTGTTACTCTTGCAGATCTTCGCTGTTTACGTTGCTTTAAACGTTTTATACGTACTGTGTTCACAGGTTCGCAACGCCTCTAAACCTGGCTGCACTCGGTTATCGGTTCTTCGCGTCTTCACTCGCCAGTGACACTCTTACAAAGTCTCCCAACGCGGACGTTTTGCAAAACAATCCGATTTCGCCGATCGGCTGCGGCGGTTATGGTAAAGGCTTCAGATCGTCCACTCCCACTAATCAACACCACGGACGATCGGCACCAAGCGTAGCGGAACGTTTAGCTTTAAATTGTTCGTCGCCGGCGAACAGCTCTTCGGGTAGAAGCACGCCTATTCAGACTTCTTCCGGCAGAACGACGCCGACCAATCTGGTCCTGTCGCCCACGAAGAGCACCATGTCCAACGAAGAACTGTTCACTGCGATCCACAAGTCGAAGAAGAGACTCAACATGAAATTAAACGACGACAACGAGAACCTTTCGCCTTACGGATCAATGAATTCTCTGAAAGCAATGGCTGGTAGCAGATACAGCTGGAGCCCGGAGTCACAGAAAAGTTTAGATGTAATTTCTCATCGACATTTTTTTCTAATAGATATTATTCTTTCAAAGTAAATTGAAAATCTTGATCTGTTCTAAGCGTTTTGCAATTTGGTTTTCAATTTCTTTATTTGGATTTAATTCTTTGACACCTGCGTTTACTTCATCTTTCGATTATTTTGTTTTTTGTTATTTGTTCTAATAGGTACCCACCACTGTGCAGTCGCCTACGTCACGAATGGACTTCAAACGTCTGCTCCTTCAACAGAGTATCAAAGCGAGTCCGATACGATTGTCAGCGGCGGAGCAATTGAAGCTGTCCCGTCAACAGCAACAACAGCCGTCCTCGCCGAGCGCTCATCATCAAAGTCCTCTGACTAAAATTCTGAGTCCCCGCTCTGCCTGGAGGTTTCAAACCCCGAGAACCGACGTTCTCTCGTCCACCATAATCGAGGACACCGCGGCAGAAGAGAAAGCCATGAAACCGTCACCGGAAAACACATCACCTATTTCAAAATTGAACTCCAGAAGACAGCTGGATCTAGACAGCAATCATCGGCATTTGGCCAATAAAGAAGTCAAAGCTAACAACGATAGATCATTAGTTGACAAGAATGAATCCAGTTTCAATTCCACGATCACATCACTCGATCAGAACAATAAAACTCGCGAACTAATCACAAGCACACCTAAAAATTCTGCGCGAATTACATCTCCTGTGAAAACTACAATAATTGGTCAGAATGTTTTAGTTTCTAAAAACGACATCAAAAATGCAATACAGTTTTCGAAGAGTTCGATCGAGTCCAAGAAACAAGATCCCTTGAACGCCCTCGAGTCGAGAAGGATCAACAATCAACTGGCGAGAGCTCAGTTTCTGGCCAGCACACCCACGAGCACCAATCCTTCGCAGAATCTCTACTTCACCAAAAGATTCAGAGCGCGATCGGAATCACCGCAGCACGTTGCGACGCAGAACGTCGTCGCGCCGCGTAGCCCGAGCGCGCCTACTCTCGAAACTGCTCTGTGATGATCTGGGAATGTTGCGATGCGGAACAGAAAAATTGTCTCTCGATCTAATCTTCTTAAGAAAATTGACGTGATATATTTATATTATTGTACCAATTTTCAAACCGAGTGTTCTAATCGCTAATATATCTCTCACACACATCTGCTAAGAGACAATAATTTAGATAATCGTGATATTCGCGCGCGCGGTAATAATGCGGAAATTAGTATTAACTCAGTAGTATTGCGAGATCTTTTTTGCATAAAGTAGAAAAAAAAAAAAACGCGAATCTTATAGAGTCGATTTTAAACCTATAATGGAATTTTTAACAGCACATTTGGTTTTTATGTCACATTCAAATTAATCTCCGCACACAAACAACGTATATATAGAAAGTGTTTTACCATATATATTAATACGAGCAAATAACAAGCAATAAATAGGATATCATCGACGCCAGTAAATCTCAATCGCGTGCCTACTTTATATAGACTTTATACATGATACCTTTTTATAAAAAAAAAAAAAACAATAATATTTATACAAGAAATGTAAAAGCAGTATAAGTGAACCTAGTCTCGAACTGAGATATATATTGCAGATAATATCAATGCATATTGATATGATATGTCTGGCATTTCCTCTTTTTTTTTTTTTTTTTACACTAAGCAAACTTTTTTTTCTATTTTTTCAATGAAGAAGACCTTGATTTTTGCACGATCTCAACGTTCACGATCAGAGAGACTTTTGAACGCGGAAGAAAGACGAGATATTTGCGTGTGTGTATGTGTGCGCGTGTGCTTTTTGTTTTTCAATCTCACATATATTCTCGAACATGAGAAATGAGTCTAATTTTATTCACGCGAAAGAGTTATCCGTGCGATGCGAAGGAAAACATGACGAAACTTTGTTGTGTAGTTTCGTAATAAGAATCTTATCCCTCATTCAAGAAATGACATATTATACGATAGTTTAACAACTTGGGCTATATTATTAATTTATTTGCGGGAGTTGAATGGCCGGGAGCCGCGCAACACTTGGGAGAACCATAAATCGCTCGTCAAAAAGAAATAGATAAGATACTTGTTATTGAAAAAAAAATATTGTACTCGGAAAAGAGAGATCACTGCCAATATATGTGTATTTTTTTTCATTCAATTTGCTAAAGATGCAATTTAAAAACACCCTGAATACGGTGATTTATGGTTTGCTTTACGGAGGCTCACGCAATTGTAAACCGACAGTCTCATTTACCGAAGACGCCAAATTAATGTCGGGAGGGAGTTTTATATACACATATGTTAAGATATTAATTTATTTGTCGATTTAAACGACAGCCTAGCTCCCATTTAGCGTTTCGGTTAGATTTGTACATAAACGACCGATATTATTACGATCGGTTGTTTTGAAGTCTCGATCGCTTTGCTAGTCTAGTCGGGAGTAGAATGTAGCGTTTAAATTATATATATATATATATATATATAGATATATATTTGATGATTTTTGGGGGAGAGGAAAGTGCCGTTAATCGCGTGCGACAAGTGTGTGCGACGACAGTTTTTATATAAAAATGGCGACCAGAGAAAATATATATTGTATTTATGTATACGAGACGAGACGAGGAGAAGATTAACACACTATGTATAGAGCGTAGAAAAAAAAAGTTGCCTTATATACATATAATATATATATATATATACATATATGTATACACATTACTACGATTAAATTATTTCAAATTGCATTGTCGCGCAATTGCATTTGTCGATTATTTGCGATCGTGCAAAGAATGAAGTAACTATTCACACAAACGCGTATAAACTTGTTAGGTCTTAAGCTGTGGAAAAAAAAAAAATTGTTTTTTGTACTTTGCTCAGAAATAAACTGAAAATATTTCCTATTACAGAGACACTCGAATTTATCTCATTTTTCCGCACATCTTATCCCAAAATATACATGCACATACATACGCAACTATTTAAAAAAAAATAAAACTGAATGATAACCGTAAGAAAATTTAAAAAATACATATAGCAAAGTTTATTATCGTGCCTACTACCGACACTCACACTTAAATCACGCGTATGCAGCTCACAGCTGTGATGCAAGATCGAGAGTAATCGAGAGTATCAAAGTGGTGGGGACATGCATACAAACGAGAATCGCGTTCGATGGTCTCTGGCTCGATCTTGCATCTGTTTCTCGCGATGCTTTCAACTGATAATTTCAACGCCATACGCCCACAAGAATGGGAACTTACGAAGTCCACTCTCATACGAAATAGAAACGTAAAGTTTAAATTTGTGCTACATCGACTTAACTGCTCACTGTCGATTAGTCTCGAATCATTATGAATCTGCTTGTACGATTAAAAACTATGTAAAAAGCAGTTAGACCACTTTCTTAAATTTGAATCTAACCTGCAGAAAAAAATTAAAATTATATGCTTGATGTTTTACAATAAGCATAATTAAAAATCTACGCGTAGTTTGTAGTGATTTCGCGACTGTTGAAGGCACTGAAAAAATGTACATACCCAAAGCTGGCCTACTTGTGCTACAACATCAATTTGTAACAAAAATAAAACGTTCTTATTGTTAGATGTAAGAAAAACAATTACTTGTGAACATCAAGTGTAAAAGATTGTTTCAATATCAAAATATATAACTAATAAATATATGAGTAAGAAATTTTTACTATTATTGTTTCAATATCAAAATATATAACTAATAAATATATGAGTAAGAATTTTTTACTATTATAAAAAACTTAATTTACTAGATTTGTTTCCTACGTAAATGACTGTAAAACATATCTTTGTAACAGCATCCAACTGCCCGAACCGGCTCCTCCGGTACTGCAACTATCTTCGTAGAAAATCGGCTTCTAAAACAATGAAAAAAAAAACACTTAGAATTCTACGCATTGTAACGTGTATAATTTATATGCAATACTGTATTTTTTGTAGGAAATATTAAATGTTATTTGAGTTTATATTGCCAAAAAATATACCATAATTGCGTTTTAAAAAAATTAAATATGATTTTAATACACGTTGATCTTAGCCAATGAAGCAGAGAAAGTCTAAGAATCACTGAGTTTTGTTAGAGAGAGACACGTAAAGACAGGGAAAGCCATTGAAACCAATAGAGAGAAAGAGCCACGGAGAAACAGGGAAAAACAGCTATTTTACATACATTAAAAAAAAAATTAAATACGACTTTTACGTTGATCGTAGCCATTGACGCAGAGAACGTCTAGGTCTCAATGATTTCCGTCAAAGAGGCACGTAGAGACAAAGAAAGCCATGAGAAAAAATGGAGAGGCACGGGAAATCAGGGAGAGACAGCTATTTTTAATACAATTTAAAAAAATCAATTAAGTACGACTTTTATACACGTTGATCTTAGTCATTGACGCAGAGAACGTCTAGATCTTAATGCTTTTCGTTAAAGAGAGGATGGAAGAGACAAGGAAAGCCAAAAAAAAAAATGGAGAGGCACGAAGAGTCACGGAAGAACAGAGAGAGACAGTTATTAAAAGAACATTTACAATTTTACAACCTATGTATAATTTATACGGAATATTATATAGTATTTTTCCGTCGGGAATATTTTATACATCGAGATTTATTTCGTGAGAAAGATAACTTCGTCGCGATTTCGAGTTCTTACGTTTCATTTTCGCCATCGACCGAAGAAGAAATGAATTTAATTAAACGAGGAATATTATTCTCGACTATAATTGCAAAAAGAAAGAAATTAAATAAATGTGTTAAATTTCAATATGCAATGTGAAAACTAGGGAATATTGTACAGTAGAACCTCGGTAACTCGAATCGCAAGGAAAAGGATAGAAAATTCGAATTGTAGAGATTTTGTCTCATCGAAGTTTTCGAGTAAACAGAGGTCGAGCAAACGAAAATTATGTAGAAGTCAAACAAAAGTATGTTCGAGTTACAGAAGTAATTACATATACATATATCTCAAGAACAATTCGAGTTAAAGGAAAGTTTATGTTTCA
>QVOB01021228.1:0-21568 GCA_014839585.1 Pseudomyrmex concolor | reverse complement strand
GAGTGAGTGAGTGAGTGAGTGAGTGAGTGAGTGAGTGAGAGAGAAGAAGAGAGAAAGATAGTAGGAGAGGACAAGAGGGAATAGAGAGAACGGAGTCGAGCGTGGTGGGTACACAGAGAGAGAGAGTCGGGTGGTGACGTTGACTAATGATGGTGGTGAGAGAACACACTCCAGTCTAACCCGACCTGTTGCACCCCCAATAAACCCCGTCAAACGACGTGCCGCTAAATAGAATCGCGCCGCGTCTTTCGACCCCCTGACTGATTCACCCTGACATTCTGGAACGTAGATCCGCACTCCGAAACTAGGGCAGAGAGTGCGAAGATACTCTCGCGGAGGCTGATTAAAATTTGGGTCGCGTCTCGCTCGACATCGAGTCCGCATCAACGATATAGAAAACTTTCCTAGACGCCTACTGAGATATATTTCGTGCTTCTTTAACGATCGTTTATTGGGGAAATGTGAGCGCAACATATCTGGATTTAGAAGTGAAAGTAGAGTTTTAAGAGAGTAAAATATGTTTTACATATTCTACATCTCTTTCTCTGTCTTTTTTAATTTAAGTTGTGAAATATGTGTTTTTATATGTTTTTTTTTTAATTTACATATAGTTGATTTACATATAGTTGATTTAAAATTTATATAATACTTCAAAAAATTTACTCGTCATATATATTTATACACATACATAAAACTTTACTCGATAGCTTTTCGAGTGATCGTGAGCTCATAGTACGTAATTTACGATGACTGTCGCGATAACCTCTCGGCATTCTCGATTCCCTTTTGCTTCTAGCAAAAGCAGGAGCCAGACACGGCAAGTGCTTGTCGCAAGACGAGCGAACGCGGTGACGTGGAAAATTGTCCGATTATTCGCGGTTAGATAAAGAGCTTCTTCGAGGCAAGCTTGCGAGGAGAGTGGTCGAGGGGAAGTGGAGTGAGCGTCGGCGGCATCGGACTGGCTTGTGACACCTCCCTGCGCTCGCAGGAGTGGCGGTCGCAGTCGGATGCTGGAAGGTCGTATCGGATGAAAAGCCGACGGACTCTCATTCTCGAAGGACGGGCCTGGACGCACCCTCAAGCACCCTCCAATGCGGATTCAATCCCGGAGATCCACGAAATAATCATCCGACGCTAGTTCATCCTTTCGCTTGCAGAAGTCTCTTGCGGATAGGTCCGTCCACCGTCTAGTCAGAATGAGACGTCTGTGTCGCTCTTTCTTCTCTTTCTTCCGTACTATATCCTTCAGCCTCTCTTTCTCTTCTTCGTCTTTTTCTTATTATCTTCCCGGAACTCGTCAATTCTGAGATAAAGTGCGCGCGGAGCGCATTGTCGGTTTTGTCTATATTTTGCGCGACGGATGCAATACTCTTCATCTTTCTCATATCGCACGTGTCCGAATCTTAGTCGATCGTAATTCTTCGATTTCTAATTTTGCAAAATCTAATTGACCGTTAATTAACCTAACGCAGTCGAAAAATGAGAAGCTAATGTAATTGGTTCGTATTAACAATACAAACAACATTAACAATACAAACCCACTGGCTTTCCAAAAAGACGTTTCTATCGGATTCATACCTAAACAATTAATTGCGCGAAATTTAACTGCGCTTACATGAACATTGAACACACAACACAACAATCTAATTAGCTCTAATCTAATTAAAATCGGCGCACCATTAGAATTCCACCTCGCTGATGTCGAAAATTACCAATGAGAAAGACACACCGGCTCTCAAAGCGAGTCAAAGGGAATGCTCGCAAACACACTCCACATACGATTATACCATCGTAGGCGCTACCATCGTTTGAATTCAAATAATGTTGATAAAATATTTCCAGCTTCTCGATGACTTCAATACTTCTTGAACGTTATTTCCCTTTTAAGTTGGGTATATTCAAAGGGCCTCGATTTAGATACGAAAAACGTAAAAGGAATCCGGGAGGATCCTTTTGCTCACGCATTTGAAAAAAAAAACCAAGCTTTCCTTTCCGTAGCGGCGTCTCTGCACAAGGCATCCCTCTGCTTGTACTTTTCTCCGCGGATTTTCGCGAGACCACCACCGCGTTCGATTCTACGAGCGTCGGGGGAACGGCGTGACGGTACGCGATGCGCATTTCGAATCGCCACGCCGCCGTCGCCACAGCGTCGCGTCGTGCCGCTCCAGCCGGCTTCATGTACTTACTTGCCAGGTACGTGTACTTTACCTTGTTTACCATGCGGTCTTACACACCCTCCTTGCCGCATGGCGCCATTGTTCTGAAAATCAAGAAATGTGTCAGCAGCAGCGAGGGTAAAAAGCTCCGGAACCGGGAGTCGTCGTCGTGGCGTTGTCAGGCCCAGGAGAACGTTACTCTCCTTTCTTCCCTTCCTTCCCTTACCCTCTTTTCTCCCCGTCTCTCCTCACCCATTCTTCTACTCGCGCATCCGACCGGAGGAGCCAACCCGTGCCCGGTTAACGTTTGAACGGTAAATTATCTTGAGGACTTAAGCTCGGCGTTAGTCTAATACCGAGAGATTCTGGAGACCTGTCCTCCTTGGAATCTTAATTCCACGCCGCGTTTTCTCGACCGCATATCGCGATATTATCCGCGACCTGTTCTGGACTTTCAGTTCGTTTCTGTCTGGCACCCACGCATCCGCGCAAAATTCTTCTGATATTAACGTTCGCCATGAATCTTTTCGTGTTGAAAGAAAACATATGCATTTTAAAAAAATACGATTAATGATAAATCACATTTAAACATATATATATATATATATATATATGTATATATATTTACATATTATCTTATTTTATTTCTATCATCTAACCGGAACGTAATTATATCATAGTGTATGTAAAGTTAATATAATTAATATTTAAAAATATTTCTTTAAAAATCTTAAAACATTGAGAGTTTCTGTTTATACATCTAATAGTTATTTCTTTAATAAATATGTTTTGATCATTTGTTACATTTATTTTAACTGTTTCGCGTGAAAAATAGTCGAGAGAGAGTGTTAAACTTTCACATTTGCTTTTCCTGATCGCGTAACATACGGTTTTGTCCATTTCCACGATAATACGAAGATTTTATTGTCAACTGAAGGCGACGATAAGCTTTTCGCGTTGTCGTCATTCGCACCGCAAAACCGCTCCGACGAGAAGGTGCAGACGGCCGTACGATAAGAAGCTGCTTCTTCAACGAATAGGAAATCCGTGCCTTCGTTACGTACGTACATGTATATGTATGTACAGAAGATGGGAGATTCGCGCTAGCGCATACCATTATAGGTAGAATGCTACTGGCGGGTTAGTCGTTATTAGTCGAAATGCTAGCTGGAAGTGGTTAAAGCAGGCGATTCGTATGCTGGTCGGTCCTTCCATCTCGTGGAATCGCGCGTTTCTGTCAGTCACAATGGCCGAGCGAGATTGCTCCCACGGGAGAGCACGATGCCGCCTAATCAGAAATTAAATCTTAACCTTAATTCCTCTTGAAACGGGCGAGCTCACGCTAAAAGAATTCCCGATCGATCTCGTTGAGAATCACCGAGGATCGCGCGAGGTAGTGTTCTCTTCTCTCGAAATTTCTCTGCACGAACTAGCGATATTCCGCGACTTTGAGCTTTTGCCGAATTGAGATACGGGAATAGGAATTGTTACGAATGATACGCATCGGTAAAATAATCTATGATTGTCTTGCAAGATTTTTAAGTGGTACACGGTTTTTATTTAAAATGTTTAAATAAACGCGTGCTCTGAATATGCGCTGTAATGCAAATTTTTTTGCCATTTTTGCATGAGTTCTTTTACTCAGCTTTTTGCGGTCAATTTCCATTTCCACTACTTTTATATTCTTATACGTTGCATTTATTTTACGTACTTTGTAAACAAACAGTAATAGGAACGAGTCGATTCGAGTACCATCAAATAGCGCATGCTATCAGAGTTTAATAAATATCTTGATTATTTCCTCTCCTCTTTCTCTCTCTCTCTCTCTTCAAAGAACTCTTCATATATGTACAAAACAAAGGCCAACATTCCGAAATCTGTTTTCGTAGGATCGGCAATGTTTCGATGGCAAACATACGGCCGCGGGTTCGGCTTGATTTCACGAATCTCGCAAGAGAGCGAGCGCTCAAGTTATTGGTAATCCGCGCAAGAGGATTCACATTCGATTTTATTTCACAGTTTCCTTTATGCGAAAGACGCGGGATTTCTATTAGCTTTGTGCCCTGGTTAGATTGAATAGCCGCAGGCTCTTCCGCGGGCATACGCTCACGACTGTTTCATTTACAAATGTATTTCCCTCTCAGACGGAACTTTCAATTTAGTTGGATGCTTCTTGCGATGGCAGTAGGGAATGCGTAGGTGGGAGAGAGCCCTATCACACGTACACACACGATTCGTCTGCTTAGAACGTGAGAGCTTCTCTTTCCGCAAACAAATCGAAATGACAGACGAACTGCTTTTCACGATCGGTTGTCTCGCGCGCATACTCACGTTCCGACAGCAAGTAGATTCATTTGTGATCAGAGATTGTGCGCACAAAGCACTTTGATAAGTGAGTTTTTTTTTTCATTTACTTTACGAATAGCTTTTTCTTTTATTGAAATATTCATTTTGAATTAAAAACATAGATATATGAAAAAAAACTAAAACAATATATATAAAACTTTAAAAAATATAGAAATGGCTTTAAATTACAAAACATTAAATTATGAACAATAAAAATTTCGACACAATTGGTACATGTCAATTTATTCGTTCAAGAACGATAATATATTGCTTGTAAAGTTTAATGCTTTATCGTAATATAGTTTGCAATATTGTTTCTTTATTAAATAAATCTTACATTTATGTGTGTTAGTTTATGCGAAAGATTATTCTTACTTATTAAATATATAGTTCCAAGATTTTTCCTCTTTAGAAATAACGGCTTTCGAGCAAAAAACCATGTATAAAAAAGTACACGATAAATCGGACGGCAAAGTTCATGGGTGCATACTTGCATTCGACTAAGTTCGCGATCTGATTCGCCTGATGCTCGTGTACGCCTTCAGCAGACACTGAAAAAGTTCGCGGCATCGTCGGACGGTGGGCGGATGTTTTATGAGAGATCGGCGCCGAGTTCCGCTGAAAACTACGTGGCAAGTCCGTCAATTATGAAGGAACCTTTAATAATGAAAGCAGCGGAAGGAGTTCCCTCGGGCAGCATCATCATCTTTCATGCTTACTGCTTAACAGCCGAGCGTCTGCAGGTGCCGTTTTGCCTACAGCCGTATCTAGTCTTCCCCAGATCCAACCGACACTTTTAGCTCGCATCGACCCTTTCTTTACGTTAACTCATCCTTATCTTGCTGACATCGTACCATCAGATACTCGGCATGTATCGTCGCTGAATCTAATTTCGAGAAATGTCAGCACATCTTTATACATCAAAAAATAAAAGATAAAATCAGTAAAAAAATGTCAAAATTTATCTGATATTTTTAATCAATTAACGTAAACACTGCTTTTTTTAATGCAAAATAATAAAAAATAACAGTTTTCTCATAATTGAGGTGAGTTATTTTCTTTCGTAAAAATCAAGCGCATCTTAAAAAAATGAATATATATGTATACATATAAACACGGATGTGTTACGCACGATAATCGGCACAGACTTCTTTCGACTACTTGTTTTTGTAAATTCTCGTTTAATGTTCTTTTCAACGCGCGACGACATTCGAGACAGCACCAGTGGAATGCGCGACTTCTCTGACATCATCGTAGGATAAACTCCGTCCCACGCGACCTACGAGAAATTTACCGCAAAAAAGAGGGCTGTAAAAGATAGTACATTCGTGAAGATATATTACAAAATCCGATGTAAAACATTTATGTGTATGTAATATTAAAAAAAAAAAAACATTTTGCGTTAGACATGTTCAAAAATAATATAATGTAAAAGTAAATTTTTGTAATACTTTTTTATTTATAGTTTTTGTATATAAGTCATTCAATTCTGGCAAAAAGTACTATTAAACGCTAAAAGTACTATTAAACGTTAAGTCCGGAGATTAAATTTGTAATGCAAAATATTTCAGTCCAACGTTTGATCGGACTTCGAGATGATAGCAGTTGAAAATAAGAAACACTCTTCATAAAGTCCCGGAAACTGTTTGCATCCCTTTCACGTGAGAAAACGCCCGATCGCCGCTCGAATATAAACGCGGAGAAAAGGAAGTCGCGGGACGTTTAATTATTTGCGCTATCGCACCAAAGACAGACGATAATCAGATATCGGCAGGGAGCGCGAATAACTCCCGCTTGCGCAAACTCACCCCGAGTCGTGGGTGCCCGCTCATCCCCGCGTGTCTACAGTCGCTCCGCTGGCTCTGCATATATATATATATATATGTGTGTGTGTGTGTGTGTGTGTGTGTGTGTGTGTGTGTATCAAGTCAATAATTAACACCAGTTACAACTTGTGGGAATAGTAACGGCGTTTATGCTCCCGGGGACGTCGTATTTCAGGGAAATGTGCTCGTGCCGTCGCACTGTACCGGTCTGTAGGAACACCACGAGGATTTGTCGCTTAGCGGCGGAGGCAGGGGAAGGTGGCAGAAGGGGGTGTACGAGTTGGAGGCGTCGGGGACTGTTCGGGAGCACGAAGAGGCAGGCGGCAGTTTCTCTTTCTCTCTTGTCCTCGTGTTACCACGAAACGGGACAGAACAGGACGGGGTAAAAGAGAGGAAGGGATAAGGTAGCGCGAAACGATTCTGCCACGGTTAGGTCGTCGGTAGCAGATGAACAGATACGGAATATGGGTGGTGGAAATATAGATTTAAGCTAGAGGCGCCGTCGCCTCGATGTGCACCCCACGCTCGACTTATATACTCTCGGTCCCTCTCTCTTTCACTCTCTCGTCCTGCTTTCGTACGTTCTCCGTTTATATACATGCGAGAAGCGCGCACACGTCTTTTCGTTTCAGCGTAAGAGCATGTACCTACATGTGTGTGTGTGCACGCGTGCAGATAGCGAATCCGCGGTTCCGACCGTCTAAGTCCTCAGGTTTACGGCGATTACGGATTCGCAGGCGATCTTACACCCCCGCGCGCGAACCGACTCGACGTTGGTTGTTCGTATGTTTGGCTTGAGTTTCGGGTTTGCGCGCCGCCACGGTTTCCGAGGCAATGGAGGAAGAAGGCGGGAAGGCGAACGGGGCGCGGCGGGCGCCGGAGGTGATTTACTGCCGGCTTACAGGGGTATGAGACGACGCCACGACGCTGGATCGCCTATGAACGGGTTAATGGAGCGAGCGGGCCGCGCCATCCAACGAGCACAGCTAACGAAGAAGGCCTCCTTTCCTCATCCCCCGTCCCCGATGCTTCTCCGTCTTCTTGGTTAACTCGCACCCTCACCGCCGACGGCCGCTCCTAATCACTAATGATAACAATATTACCGGCGAAAACCGAGCTAAGACCGAGCTGAGACGTCAGAGGCTGATTTAGTGCGACCCTTAGGAACACCGATCGCGCACCGCCGCGACTTAATCGCGCACCCGCGTCGCACACCGCCGCGAATAACCGGTACTATTAATGGACTGAGTTTATCAGTGCGGTTAACATCTGTTAACCCGTTGATTGCTGCAAAAAAATTAATTTGAAAACTTTTCATATATTTTTCATAATAATCTTAAAAAATTTCTGTTTTTTATCTCGGATATAATTTTTTCAACAAATATTAAAAAACATGAATGTTTTGCAATTGAAATTTTCGTATCTCACTGAACATTTTGAATAACGACATTTAATTATTGAATGATAATATTAGAATACAAAAAATCATGACATTTAATTTGACATTAACTTTGATTCCCGTGCAAAAAGTTACTACTCGTAATATATTGCCTGTTTTAGCATGCTAGATAATTAACGGAGTCGGAAAAAGCAATTTTATATTTACGACCATTTCTACGTAAACATTTTATCGCGACGCTACTTAGACTTATCTCGACCTTGCCCGAGCGTATCTCGCCCCAGTTTTTAATATATCGCTCGATACACAAGATCGCCAGTTTAACGGGGCTAAAGGGGAATTCGTAAAAGGGTTTCAGGCCGCTGGAGACGCAACACCATCCGCCGTTAGGTAGGGATGAAACAGTTTGTGCTAAATCAGAGCGCTGGTCGTTAGAGAAGATATAGGAGCTAATTAAAATAAATCTTAGAAAGGAGTAATTATACGTGTATTAGCTAGCCCCTGGTAGTGGATGTGATGGACGACGCAGCAGCAGATGTAGCCAAACGGCTCTTCATTCCTACATTTTCCTTATTGCTGGACGGACACCCACGCCGTTCTGTCCGACCGACTCTCTCCCCGCCTCTCGTACCGCGCCGGATTAACCCCTGTGTCTCGCAAACGCTGGCACAAACGGCGACCTGTGCGCTGAGAGAGGATCCGCGCAAAATTATTTCTGCCAAAATCAATTCGTCGAAATATCCTCCACCCGTTGCCTTTTGAGCTCACGGACAATTAGAGTTTAGCCCGCAAGCCCAATTAGTGCCTGATCAAAGTAACATTTATCCACGGCTCTTTACTTCCGTTCTCATTAAGCTCATCAGTGCATCGGATGGGCACGTGTTCATGGCGCGATATTAATTTACCTTTGAAAGCTATCGAACAGGCGCGATTCGCAAATTCGAACGACGACTCGCCAAAATTCCCAATAAAATAACCCAACTTCGACCGCCGTTCCTCCCGTCGCTCCCTCCCCCTTTCGGCCACCCGCTGATTCCCGCCTCTGTGCCAGGAATCAGTGAACTCATTATTACGATAAACTCGTATACATATTTATCGCGATGCATTATTACTCTTTCGCCGACGGTCCAGCGCGGTCATCGATTGTGAATTTCATTTGGCGACTTAATGTACCGAATAGTAATGCCGTGCCGTAGTACTTTTCATTAACGCGCACGCTGTTTACGGCAATAAGCCCAATTAAAAGTGTTGTCGACGTAAACGTTAAATCAGCACCGTTATCGCGATGCGCAAATCCACGCTGCGAAATATCTATAATTCTGTACTGTCTTGACGCATCGGAGATAGAAATCCCGGTTGTCCGATTTGGCAAATATAAGACGCTCGAATGCGTGGATCTGTATACAGATATATATATGTACTACACGTAATTTGATAGTTCACAGAGCTTTCACGTCAATTTGAATAAAGTTCAGTTATTCTTTTTTGTTCCGTTATCTGGTAGTCGTTTTCTTTAAGAAAATGTTTGTTTACCATATAATAATTGAATAATATTGAAATTATAAAATAAACATTTCATCATATACATGTAGAAACGTACATATTTGTAAAAAATAAAATAGTGCATTTTTATTCTTTGTGTAGATTTTGTGTTTTTTTATAGAAAGTAACTTTAATAAACTATATGTTTTAAACGCGACTCTATGTGTGCTGGCCACACGGTTATACTTATATTGAGATTGCCTTACAAAGTTTGTGTTATCTTTTATTTATTGCATCGCTGATACAATGGGCCGCGCGCTTCTTCCCGGTGTTTATCGAAATAATGCTTTAGCTTGCGTGTTCGAGTTCGGTCAGCACCAGCTGTAGCGCTCATTGCCTCTAATATCAATAAATTTACAGGTGCGTTGCACAAATGGTCAGGTACACTGCGTGCATCAGTTCAAACGAGTTTAATTCACCCGAAAACATATGCGCATGATACAACGGAGTCTCTTCTAATACGATTGGCTTTTTAGCATCCGCTATAATTGAAATTTTGTTCCGAGATTGTGATTTGTCTAGAATTTTTACGAAAGTTTAATAATAATAAACTTGTAATAACCACACAAAATTAACGTGTCACCTAAAGCATTATTTTGTTCCGTTCCCATTTTCACGTCGATCCAAATGCATTGATATCCCTTTGAATTGATACAATATCCATATTATCATTGTTATTATTATTAGTATTTATGTCACTCAAAGAACTGTTATTGTCATACTGTTTCGTAGCGTTGATAATTTATTTAACAAGTTATGAAACATGCTGTTTTACTGACATTTGCCGAAGAACAAAGCAGCTCGAGAATTCTGCAGATATTTTCCAGATTGAACTCTTTTAATTCTAGTAAAATTGTTCGCTCATGTAAAGTATTACAATCTATCGTCAAACCAATTTAAATGCTTCATCTGGCAAACATCTTCTACTTTAACACAAACATACGAATGTTTTCGTAAAAATATGACAAAAAATAAGCAGCATTTTTAATTTATTTAAAAAAATATCACAAGTTGCAATTATATTATATAAACATATTATATAAACATTACACAATATGTAAAAACGTTAGACACAATTATTTCGTCAAATAACGGCAAAGTCATAATACATCTTCGTGTACTATCGTCTATAACGGATTGACATCAAAATCTAACATACTCGCCCTCATTCTCGACGGTTCGATATTCCGCAAAAGGAAGTCTCCTAATCACACCCAGGTTCGATTCCGTCTGCGAACTCTCGTCTCTGTTGCCACGTTTGCCAGACATAACGGTGAACATGTCGTAGCGTTAATGTCGATACAATGACGCGTGTGTAGTGCACGAGCGAGTGAGTCCGGCCAGGACACGTGCGTCGAATAGCCGGTGAGCAGCTCGGCGCAGGCGGGCATTAATGCCCGCCGGACAAACGAGAGAAGAGAGGCAAAGGGGTCAGAGCGTAGGTAGAGTCGCGCGCGCGAGAGCAGCGAAGGACGTAAAGAGGAGAAAGATGGAGCCGAAGCGCGAGTGAGAAAGAGCGAAAGGGATGCGTGGAGGCGCGGGGGACGTTATTGTTATCTTAGATTTATAGTCATAACGGATGGTACTACCTCGCTAGCCAGCAACCCCGAGCGGTCTTATAATCACCCTCCTCCTCCGCCTGGTCTACCCACGTCCTCTCTCGCCTCTTGCATCCTCGGCCATCCAGCCGCCAACCCTCCCCCTGCCGGAGTCGAGCTCGCCCTCGCGTAGCTCCAGCCGCAGTTTAAGTGATTTGCGACGCGGTGGAGCCGCCATGCAGATCCTTTTGCCTGTAGCCACCCCCCTGCGCGCTCCTGTCCCCCGAACGCCGCTACCTCGACGACCCTCCGCAGAACGATGCCGCGAGTAAAACGGGCACAACTAACCCCCTGCCCTCTCATTCCCACTCGCGCTGCCCTCGCGCGAGGGATTAAGTTCCCCGCGGACGGCGCGAGAGAAGGGCGGACGGTCTCCGTCGCTGGACTACCCCCAAATTATTATACATTGAGCAATAACGCAAAAGTAGTCGCCTGGTTCTGCGGCCGTCGCGTCGTCCAGATGAACGAGTTCTCGCTCGGTGCGACCACCAAGTTCCATGGATTGCGAACGCTCGGTTCATCCTTGCGAGAGCCTCCCTCGTGAATTCGAACAGAATTGGATGTAACATCCCCTTGCTCGCTTCGCGCGTAACGACGCTGCCGTAAATTGTCGCGCGAATCTCACCAGGATAATCTCGTATCGCTCATATAAAGATCACTTCCACTGTTAATCCTTTCGTTTCCAGCATCAGCTGTGATAAACGCACATTCTTTTTATTTCCGTAATGCGCAAATCTATACTTCAAACATTATTTTGCTTTATAATTATGTTTTAAAATTATTATTTATATGATATATAAATGTTTTATAATATTTGAAATGATATGAGAATATGTGTATATATGAGATATAAATAACTTATAATTGAAAACCATATTGCTAATATTAACTTTATAAAAAACACTTTTGCATGAATTAAATTTATAAATAATTCGACCGCTAATGAAAATAAATAAAATTAAAATAAAAACACATTATCGATATTAGAAATATATACATATATGTACATATATAAGTACAAAATAACATAATAACATAATCATAAAAAACCCATAATATTATACTTATTTAATATATATTGAGATATTCAAATTTCTATTATTTACTTGTATGCATAAATATTTAAAATTAATTTTATTTGTAATTTAAAATCAAATATTTTTAAACAAACATAAACAAAAAGTCACCCTTTTTTGTAAAATTTTATACTTTTGAAATAGTTCTGCGTCCAGAAATTTGCAATGCAAGCACGACCTGTAATAAAGTATAAATAATTTCATATGCAGATTCTTCCCGATTAAGAACCAGCGAACAATAATAAACTCAACACCGATTATTTCTGCGTTAAGCAAAGTCATTTAGCAGGTTAAACCTTCATAGCGCGCGCAAGGCGACAGAAAGGGAGAGAGCGTTTCACTTGGAAATTCCGATATTTCAGGACGAGAGTGACATAGAAAGCTTGGTTGCAGAGCTGCGCCCCCGGAATGAACTGTTGTGACAAGCACGTAGGTCTGCGGATGGAGCCAATCAAGGAACCTCGCAGTCAGCGAGTTTAACCCGTACCGTCTGCTTCGTGACTCTTCGATCTCGAAGAAAAAGCAACCACTAAAACTCAAGGACGCTCGTTGTCACGCTTTGCCAGAATACGAAGAATTAAAAGTAAACTTCAAGATGATACAACTCGAGCTGATTCCTTGAGTTTTTAATTGCATTAGTAAAGAAATCGTAAAAGCAATTAACATTTTCAGATTAATTTTGTATTTTTGTGTTACTGTAGGTATGTCAATAACATTAAATTTGACAGAAATTTGATTTGATATTTATCATTGATACTTTTACATAACAGGATATCTTTGTAATTTTTACATTATGTATCAAAATTCACTTGACATCTTAAAAATTTTACTTTTTAAAACTTGAAATTTTTTTCCGAAGCAACGGATAATCCGAAAGAAATCGCGTCGATGGCAGAATGTCGATCAAATTTCCTCTCCTCGAAATGTCCAGCGGTTCGACAAAGAAACCTCTATTTCAGAAGAAACGAGCGCAAGCAGAATGGTAGAATAGCGCTCCTCCACCTTCTTTTCGTCCCCGTTTTCTCAGGGAAAAAGAAAGTAACCGCGAACGCGCGCGCTCCTTAGGAACAGCAAAGAAAATCGCAGTAGCAACCGGGCGAAGAAGGAGCAGAGCAAGAGGCTTGGGTCTAGGGGGTGCTTGGACTGAGACGCGACGACCCGGTTAGGACGATAAGGGATCCTGTGGAGCTTGATGGAATTCCATAGATCCACGTCCGCGTCGAGACAGAGTCGGCTAAGCAGCCATTTAAATGCAACCGATGTGTCTCGGGGAGCTATTACATCTGATGGACGGTTATTGACGCGCACTGGCTTATACCGAGCAGCAACGGCAGCACCATCCCCGTCTCTCCAATCCCTCTAGCCACCCTATATCTAGGAGAACCGCGCGTGCGAGAGAGACAGAAAGAGATAGAAGAGAGAGAGAGAGAGAGAGACAGAGAAATAGAGGGTACCAACTAACCCCCACGGGGGCTGAGTTCAGCTCACCGTGCAAGCGACCAAGCGTCAGTGTATGTGTTCGCTTTGTGGTGGGCGTCGGGGATTGAAACGGGGACCGCCGCGACACATCGTCAACTGTCCGATAGAAACTGTTGTTGCGCGAGGGCGTACGCGAACCGGTCTCCGAGAATACGAACGATCGAATTATCGTCTTCCAGTTCTTGTCTTCGTCTTGCGATCTTAAGTGAAAACCCATCTATTGTGATCTCTTGGAGCCAACGTCCTAGAACTTTTTTTATTCTTTTACTAAAATCGATCAAGAAATAATTGATCAAGAAATAATACAACATCAATTATTCAGATAATTATCGATAACTATTTTAGAGTTCTTTTTTTAAAATTATCGAATTTATGAAATTTTATTACTTTTACCGACTTTTTAAGTGTTACTTTTTTAAATTATTTCTTTGTTTAGTTTAAATTTTATATCAGAAGAAACATACATATTTTACAATATCCAAGTAAAATATTGCAAAAATAAATTTGATTTGTTTCACAACGATTAGATACATCGAAGGTAATACGCAGAGTGCAAAGAGCTGTCACTCGACGCGCAGTTCGATCAAAGAATACAAACTGCCATATTACCAGCTGTACTTAAGAACACTCTTCAAATTCTTTTAGAAGAAAGGGATGGCTGCTGTTCTTGCGAAATCCTTCCAGAACTTTGTGTGAAGAATCACTTCAACATATTTGAGTTCTTGTTTTGAAATTCTATTAATTCCAAACAAATTTAATTTATTTTCATAAATAATCTTATTTGTTGATAGTCTATTATGAAGAACAATAATATGTAAAATGAACTATATAAATGTATCAAATATGTTTTGACTGCCAAATCACTTTCGTAAATCTGTAGCAACGGTTGCGTCCAATATTTGCGGATTACATAAGTCGCGTATCAAACTCTCTCTTTCTTTCTCTTTCTTCTTGCTAGCTCTCGGCGAGAATAGGTTCCGCCGAAATCTTTTCTGGCCGTACGACATCGTGGTGAATCGTTGTCGCAACTGTTACGAAATCGCAATCGCCCGATGTCGAGAAGACCGGAGGTTGGCCAGGGAATACGAATGATCGAATTACCAGACCGAAACTCACATCTCATGAAAAGGCAAGGAAAATCCTTTGCACCGTCCTGTCTAGAATCGCCCAAATGAAAGTTCAATATTTTATTTTCTCACGCTATATCTTTTACGAATCTCTTCTTTCACGTTAATTACATGCATTTACCTTAATTCGGTTTATACCATTTATTTTTTTTGAAAGCGTTTTCATTCTCAAGCGTTCTAAGAAAGCGTTTTCAATCTCTAATTTACTTTATGTTTTATACTATGTAGACATAATAAATGTATTATAAAGTTTTCGAAATTACTGTTTTTTATGATATATTTATTTTTTTATTGGCAAGTATTAAAATTATTTTTTTAGCGTATCAAATTACACGAGAAGAATGCAGTTCTTCAATAAAAAGCTTACATTGAGAGATACGAAATCAACAAATAAGAAGAGAGATTAATAAACTGTATAAGGCGATTAATTAAAAGATGTTGGTATATATTACTAAGTAGCTACTAGCGTCTTGCAGATGCGCTCTAGTAAGGATTGTGTAGGTACGTAAGCAAAGGATGAAATAAATTGAAATCCATATAAACGTACACGCTTCTAACCGATTTGTCGCCGAGGCTGTAAACTTGCGCGGACGTCGTACTCGCGGAAGAACCGGCGTGGTCGTATTACGTACGGCCCTGTTTACTCCGACTTTGCGAATTTATGTCTCGTTACGGAACGTCATTCCCAGCAGAAACGATAAAATAAATTCGAAGAGGAGATCCTTGCAGATTGCCGCTCGTGCGTCCGCAGAGTTCGCCGAAGTCCCTCGCAAATCTGCCGAGCGTACCTCGCGTATTCGAGTTGTTCTTCCACTCGTACGAAGAGGGACGAGAGAGGGAAGAGGGAAAAATGGGATAGACGCTCTGGAGAGAGGACGGGTCGCAGAGGAGAACGACTGAAAGGAAAGAGAATTATTTGAATATCTTGGGTAATCTCAGTACGAAGCATGCACTCTTCCGGAGTGATATCTAGTTCTCACGTAATGGAGATGCGGCGAGCATGAATAAGGGATGGAAAGAGCAGAGACAACTCTTTATATTTATTAGAAATTAGCCTGATATTTGCATTCATTGCGGCTGCGCACATCCTGCGCGCTTATGCTTTAGTTTACCGGTCGACGTATACGCGAAGTGGATATGTTTCGGTGGATCTTTATTGCGCAAAGAGAACACGACGAGATCACCGCACTTTCTTTTATACGAGCATTGCAGTAGCGCGATACGGAGGAGCGGACGATTCGGATCGTTAAAGAGCGTGTAAGTAGTCTTGCAATCGACGAAACATCCGACGATGTTCGCATTAATTCGTATTAAGCGATAGTCAGATTTGATTACGAAGAACCAAAGAAGAGAAAGAAACTCAGACATTCTATTTTAATCGCTACATTTATCGAGATCACGCAGATTACTTTGTGTAAAATTATGAAATCAAATTTTAAAAATATCAAGTTTTATGAAATACGTTTGAATAAAATTAGTGAGATAAAAAGTATACTCCAAATGACAAAAAACTTTTAGCGTGATAATATTTATCATATATATTCTGGCGTCACAAAATTTTGCCAACAAGTAGCAAAGGTCTATATATCAAACTGTACAAGTTTTTGACATTTATAATTCTCAATTATACGATATGTCGAAGTCGTTTGGTATAATTTTTGTGCTGGAAATTTAGCGCGCGCCGTCGTCCGCAGTTTTCATCGACACAGAGGAGAAACTTTCAAGCGATGTTCTCTTCGATCGGGAAATCCCCGAAGGACGTGGCGCGGCAGGGCAGGACTCTTAATCCTAATACTCGCGGAGAGGAAGCGTGAGAGCAACCGCGAGGGTGGCTTGCTGGTATGGCAGTACGAAAGCGCGATATTATCGTCGCAGAAATATTACTCAGAAAATTGCCGGCGTGACTCCGTCCAGCCTCGTTAATTACCGCGAATTACCCATAATTATAAGGACTGTAAAAGTTTTTACTATCGTCGTGGGGCAAGCCGCGAGGGGCCGTGATGCAGAGTCTCGGTGGGCCCACCTTGTCTGCGAATTCGCCGAGGTGTATCCTTCTGGTTCTCTCCTCCCGCCGTCCTTAAGACGCGCGTTCACCTTTCCCCCAAACGCCGCTCTGAAACCCATTTAATGAGATACTTCGCTAATAAAAGTTTCCCACCCTCCTAACGGTCCGCCGCGCACGACCGTCCGATTTGCAATCTTTGCGACTCTATGGTCGTGAGATATTTCGGCGACAATAACTCCGTATGATATTCCGTTCTATTTTATAGTAGCTTATTAACCAGTTTTATCTTAGATTATTCTTGTAATCTTAAAATATGATGTAAGGATGTTAAGTTTTCTATGTATATGTTTAATGCTAATATTTTTTATTTATTTGTGACTTTATAAATTCAAAAATGTAATAGATAAAGAGAGAGAGAGAGAAAGAGAAAGAAAGAGAGAGAGAGAGAGAGAGAGAGAAGAACACACTAATTTGTACGATGTATATTAAAAACTTTTGCAAAAAATATTATTAATTATGCACTCGCAATAAAATTTAGAGCACAAATAACACACAGAAGCATGTGATTACAGTTACCGGATTTCGTGAAATTTTGTCATGTGAGAAGCGGCGCGAGCGAGTATAATCGCCACTTCTGTCGCTCAAGTTTAGGTCTGATACGTACAGATCGCATCACCGTTACAATGGACCTTAACACCCATCAGTCAATACGAATGCACTCGTTCGTCCTTGATAAACGGACGTGCACGCTTTATAGGCCACCTGTTGCGCGTACGCGCGTCTCCTCGTCGAACTTTTAGACTTGCATCCAGATGAAAGAAAGAGCGCATCGGCTACGGCCGGTGAAATCGCTCTTAGATGAACTTTTCTATTCATCAAAGAACAAACTTCAAATCGGTTAAATCTTGAAAACATTCGTGCTTAGTATAAGTATAGTATGTTAATGTTTCTATACTTGATTGTTTTTTATAACTTTAAAAATCGATCTTTTTTTAAGTTACAAAGCTATGTTTAATATAAAAAGTTATATAATTGTAATTATATATTAAGATCTATCTTAAAATATATTTCTTATTACCTATAAAGTTATCTAAAATTAATAAAATATATTACATTTATAATATCATATTGTGAAATTATAATATCATTATGTAAAATTTATTTCTTATTAGGTCAAAAGAGTGTCATATAGACAAAATTAAATGATTTGTATAATTATTGATATTTTCTAATTCTCTTTTTATTATATTATACACAAAGTCTCTTTATTATATTATACACAATGATGACAAAAAATTCAGTTTAAACGACTTCCACACTATTATCAAACTACAGAAGACTACTACAGAAATATGATCAAAAGATAATCTTGTAAAGAACAACTGCTATATATTTTAACTTATAAATTTACACAGCTTGAGATGTAATGTAATTAAACATCTGAAAATACAGGAAAAGAGAAAGAAAGAAAGAGAGAGAGAGAGAGAGAGAGAGAGAGAAAGGATGACAACACTACAAATATCATGGTTACTAGGAAGATTGTCGCCGTCGTCGTCGCCACCACTACCCTTGTTCAGGAGCACCCGTGAAAACACCTTTATCTGGTGGTCGAAACGGCCGTTTCCGGTATCAGAGAGCGACGAAACTCACGGCCCGAACTCACCGGGGCACTCCAGTCGCCACAAATCACTAGCAATCTTGATTTACTTGTGTTTGCCCATTGGCTCGGTATCACTTCTGCAGTAGTAAGTGTAATATACTCGGTTCGAGAGCGCGCCGAGCGCCTAAGCAACCCTGCAAGCAACCCCGGTTTACCATTAGGAAGCGCGAGATTAGGTACTCCCGAGCACCACCGGAGTACCGATACTATCACGCATACGCGCGCGCGCACATGGCACACATACAGAGCCACGTACACTTCTGCTTGCTCACATCCGCGTTTCTCTACATGCAAAGAACCTACATTCACTGAACCTACGTCATCTCCGTGTAGACCACAGGAAATTTCGAATAAAGCCCATCGCCCATACCATACGCCTCGATACGCCCAAGATTTCTGATTCGAGACTTCCGCTATTATGACTCTTCGGAAATGTCTCTGGACCATATCAAGCTAAACGACTTATTCATCGTCGTTTATCTTTGATATATTACATAATTTTAAGTTTATTTAAAAATATTAATCTCTGTATTTATATATATTTGCAACTAAGTATAATATGTAGTATATGTATAGTGTAGAAAGTTTTTTTTTTTTATATACATATAAAGTAAACAAGTAAACAAAATTCATACCGGTTGCTAATCACTATGAATTACATTGCGTTTTTACGTTTGCACTCGTTGTTTACGTATAATCATTATAATATATAAAACCATTAATTTTAATTGAGATGATTATTTTATGTGATCAGTGTTTTAGAGTTAATATTTCTTATAAGCCGATTATAATAAATCTCGCAAGTTAATTAATTAACAACTGTAAACTAAACCTGCGCATATAAATATGAGACTACATTTTGACATTCACGTATCTATATATACATGTAACACATAATGTAAATTCTGTAATATTACACAATAGATATAAGTAAAACAATCGAAAGTCAAAAAATTTTAAACAGTTATTATTTCACAAAAGCATCTTGCGCGTGGCAGTGTTAAGTAGCCGATGCAATAATTCGGCCCGATAATCCTAGGACCTAGATAGTTAACGCGGGTGCGGACGCAGTGCGAACTTTCGCAACTGCGTGACCTCTCCATCGGCGCGGCGCATCGGCGAAAGCACCGCTGAACAAATATGGAGTGACCGCCGTTACCGGCGGATGGAAGCGCGGTTTTAACACGGCTCGTGCATTTCCCTAATGATTTACAAGCATTATTGGGTATTAATTTCAATCTACGCGAGCGCGCGAAGGATAGAATGGCGCGTGACGCGGACGCGCTCGACGCGGATAGAGAGGGAAAGAGGACAACGCGGGGGCAGATTCAAAGAGGTGGCGACGAGGAGAAAGAGGGGGTCCACTGGGGGAGGACAGGTCGACGCCGCACGTCGCGGGCTACAAATCAACCGTTCTGAACAAATTATGAATGATATATTCGTTGCGCCCGCTTGATATATGCATATCTCCCGTCGGTGCCTCCCATGCTCGGCAGCTCGCGCGCATTAAAAAACCATACCTCCGAATAAGCGCCTTCTCGGCGCGACGCGTTTTGATTTGACGCGTTGCGATTCATCGCAAAAATCAGCGGTTGCTGATATCGTCGACGATACATATATCGGCGAGACAGGACATTTAGTTTTGGTGTAGTCGGTGGTTCTGTTACGGTGCTTCGTAACGTCGTTATTCTTTCATCGCTCGCTTTCGCAGATTCGCCGCGTATTGTTTGAACGAAGAAGAGTACCGCGAACTGAAAAGTGTGTTTGATTTATCGGTCCGCTGCGTGCATCGACAAAAAAATGTTTTTCACGCAAAATGGACAGGAAAAAAGAGGAAGAAAAAACGGTTTTTTGAAACCTATCGATATGTCGTGTTAATGCAAAACAATTTCTGCAGATTTATAGTATAAAACACCTTACACCTTTTTATTTAACACATCAAATACAGCACAGTTTTTCTCGTAGATCTATATTTATTATTTATACTATTATTTAATTATTTTTCTTTTGTAGGAGATTTGTTTAAGGTTTGCTACGTCGCAACATAAGCTCAAGATAGTATTCGTGACTTTTTCGTATGAGTGTGAGAGAGAAAAAAAGAGAGAGAAAGAGATTTATAATCCCTTTTAAATGCCTTGCTGGAGGCAAGCTTTCAAGAATTATGTTAAGTGCTTTGACGCATTGTCCCCGTTGGTACAGAATTACTAGGCTTTTATACGCGTACGGCTTTATAACGCGACTGTTACAGCATTAAAATGTTTATTTACGCTAGCGTAGCTTACATAGCCCCCGTTAATGGGTTTGCGCATTTCCAAATCACATCGCCATATCCGCACCGATGTGTGTTTTTCTGTATTCGGAAACATTACGAGACCGACAAAGTGGAAATATTCGGGGTAGCGCCGCCGGCGGCGTATACCGCGCCGAATTTGTACATAACGCGCGCAATAACTTGCCGCTATAAAAGCCATCGACAAATCAAATTTTGACGTGATTCACTGGCCAGCATAAATTCCGGGATCCAGCCAGGAGAGACGGCGGTGACACGGACATGTGTTCGTCCTCTCGTTCTCTCTTTTCCGCCGTTTCTCTCGCTCTGTTCGTCTCTCTCCTTCACATTCCTTCTCTTTCTCTCTCTTGCACGATTCCTGCTATCATCCTCCTTTTTCTCCATCGCACTCCGTGACGCACGGCTATTTATCGTTTTATACACCCGACGGGCAAGTTTTGCTGCCATTGCACGCGCGCACCGTCCGCGATTATCTCGTCCGCGCGTCGATGCGGACTTTTTTCTTCGCTAATTAGGATGAATGCGGGCTCGCGGTTCCATCAGTCGTTTCCCATTTTCTCTCATTCCCGCTTACGCTCACTCCTCGCTATTCCTTTCTATATCTTTGATAATTAAAAACCAACGACTTCTGAAGGTAAGGAAGCTCTTTAGCAATCGCTGTGCCTTCAGGTGCGCCTCGTCCTTTCGTTCACTTCTTGTACTTACACCCGCGGCGATATTTGCAATTCGAGATACTATGCACAAGAACCAAGAAGGAACTTGTCTTAAGTCGCGACACGGCCACAAAGGCTTGTGTTGTGTCTTTGAGTATTTCATCTAAGGGTTAGTAATGAAGGCGGCTGAAATTTTTGCCCATTGTACGGATATATTTTTGCATTTCTCATGATTTTACTGACAGATGATATTTTTTTCCATTAAAGAAAAAAGAATTGTTTATGAATTATTTAACAATTAAATATGTAATAAATGTACAACAATCCTTATATATATATATATACGTGGGCAGTCCGATAAGTACTTAGCCTACAAAAAAAAAAAAAAACTTTTGGAAAAGGGGCGATTTA
>QVOB01021227.1:0-13435 GCA_014839585.1 Pseudomyrmex concolor | reverse complement strand
TTTTCCCTGTCTCTTTGTGCCTCTCTTTAACGAAAGGCATTGAGACCTAGACGTTCTGTGCGGCAATGGTTACGAACAACGTGTATAAAAGACGTATTTAAGTGATTTTTTTTTATTTTTACTAGAAAAATCGTGTACTAAAAAGCAGAATCGATTCTTTCGATTTTGAATGTTACCTTTTTTTCGCGATGCTTATTAGTCGTCTTGAAGGTGCGCTTAGTTCACGTTGTATGTACTAACTGTCATTGCGGTGAGGTTGTGATTGCATATGATAGATTAAGTAATGTAGTAGTATTTTATGTTGTCGCATAAGATATGATCGAGAAAATCGAGATCCTGATTATTTGCACGCGCTTTTTCAGATTATCACGCAAATTATCCGTCTGTCAATTATAATAGCGTGCGCGTAGCGCGCGCCTGCGTTGTGCTAGTAAAAATAAAAAGGCCTAAAAGCAGCGGCGCGGAAAAAACGAAATATGCAAACTTGAGCCCTTTTATCGCCTCCACCGGAATACATTTAAACGTGAAAAGTTCTAGAACTCGTCAAGACGCATTTAATCATGTGGTCTTTTTTTTATTTATGTCATGTTTGGTCATAATCGAATTTTTGCCAAAAGATTCAGACAAAATGTGTAGATCTCTACAAGATTTAAAACGGTCCTGTGGTTCATTACTCTATTATCAATATTTAAAGAGGTATGAAAGACTAAATAGTGAGATCTTAAAAGTCGGAATTTGCTAAAATAGATCAGATAAAACGTGTAGATTTCGCCGGGTTAGACAAAAAGTTCTTATGGTCCAACACTGTGTCTTTAATGGTTTGAATGTTTAAAAAATGATATTTTAAAAGTTGGAATGTGTCAAAATGTTTCATACAAAAGTTGTAGATTTATTTATGACAGGATTTCGATATTGCTGTGCTTTGTGTGTGTGTGTGTATGTGTGCGTGTGTGCGTGTGCGGGTGTGCGTGTGCGCGCGCACGCGCGCGTGGTGTGTGTGTGTGTGAGGCATATATTGCAACCGTTTTTTTATTTACCCACTCAACACACTGACGTCTTCGGGACGTTCCATATATTGTCTACAATATATGGGATTCGTGTGTTGTGTATACTCATAAAAGCAACTGTTCTGCCGTATATCGTGATAAAAATTATGAGAACTTGGTGGAAAAGCTCTAAAGATATAGAACATGGTAGGTGGAACAACTACGACTATGATTCACAATTAGATATTTATTTTCAGAAAATATGTAGAAGTATATGTATATTTTTCCGTCTCACTTTGCACAGACTGCGGACTGTCAGATGCATAATAACATATACTGCTTCTGGTGTGATTAAAAATATAGTACACACGCATGTACATGTGTATTTTTGTACGACTAAATGTAAAGTATCGTGTTTCCAAAAAGAAATAATTTATTTTTTTTTTTTTTATTTTATAGAGCGGCAACTTGTGGATATATCACGGAATAGAACCATGTCCACGTTTGACATAGCGTACGCTCCGACAAATTGGACATGACTACGTAGTTGCCAATGTGCACCACCGTAGACAGTGCGCTGACTTACGGGCCGACAAAACGAGTATGCATTTTCTTATGGGCCTGGCCGCTCTCACGTCTCTCTGGTTCATATTTAAATGTCGTGATGACGCGTCGGTTGGCGAGCCTGGCTTCCGCTTCGTTTACTGATAGTGGGTGATGGCCGCCTGACGTTTCACTTTCGTTGGACTATCTTTTCTCTTGAATTGACTCCCTGTTCTGCGTTGCTCTGCTATTGCCAATAACGTGCGAACGCGCCGGTAATGAGCGCGCGACTGTTCGTCGATTGATCCATTCATCCGGAACGTTACAGCGAACAACCGGCATTTATGCCTGAAAGGTAAGTGCAGACGAACGATTGTTATCTCGCAGCGACTACGGCGGTAACAATGCGCGCGAGGCACGTTTGTGGCCACCGGTTAAGGGTTAGGAATCGCATAATTCCGGCGCATATTTACATGCGAGAGATTCTGTACATCTCGCTCTCTGTCTTTCAGGGACGTGGCCGACGACATGATCAAGACCGGGGAGGACAGACTGGCAGTTCATTATCCGCAGACAGTGTAAGCCAACAACAAAATCGTCATTTCGAAAAACGTTGAAGTTGCGAAAAAATCTAAAAAAAAATTATGAAACCCCTTGTTTAATTTGCCGAACTGTGTAGAGAACTGATCAACACTGGTCTGCGCTCAAAGCCACATTTTTCAAATAAACAGCAATTTTCTCTTCTGATTACATAATAACAAACAGATAAGTAATAAAACTAGTTAGTTTTTTTTTTTTTTTATGTGTGTTTATGACCAGATAGAAATAACAACTGTTAAACCTGAAATTGCTGGTTATTTTCAAGAAATTACAGAGATTTTTGTTGACCAAAAACATTTAGTTTATTCATTTTGATTTCAAGAAGCATCTTGAAAATTTTAAAAACCAAGTTTTTGTATTGTACACACAATTAGAGGATACTCTATATGATAGGGTATACTGTACTGTTTTGTATCACATAGCAACTAATGTAAAGTCAGCAAGTTATTTGTACTTCACCTATCTCTTATCTGTAATATCATGTGTCACTTCTAATTTCAATATCACAACCTTCCATGATATGTCAGTTGTACCTGTACTCATATCTTTTTCTTTCTTTATAACTTTGTATATAAATACTTTACACACACACACACACACACATACAAGAGTGTACTAATATAAAACATTTTGTCTTTACAGGCAGTTTAATGGACAGGAGAATCAACATTCAGTGGAAATATGTAGCACAAATGTAACTATAGATCCTTCCCCTGGTGATCATGATCATGGCAGTTCAAAAGTGAAATTGAAAAACATTGTTGATTTCACATGGGAGCATCATTTGTATGCCGGCCAATTGTTGGCCGTTCATGTTTCTGGAAAATACTTAGCTTATGGTATAAAAGGTAACATTAAATAGGATTGCTGTTTGCTGTGATCTTGTTGCAGATACATAATATTCTTCTTTTTGTTTACTCGCGTACGATTGAATCTAATCTTTCAAGTGAATATTTACGTTGTCATTCAAACTTTCTCCGTCTTTTAGTTGGTACAGGTGGTGGAGTAGTTCGTGTTGTATACAAGGAACTAGAACATAGAGCTCTTCTGCGAGGAATGCGTGGTGCTATTCAAGATCTTGCGTTCGCCCATGTTTCAAATGCAATTCTTGCATGTATTGATTGTACAGGAACACTTTTTATACACACAATCGAACCAACGCCGTCTGAATTATTATGTAGTTTAGTGTTGCAAGTAGATGCGGAAGATATTTCTGGAATTAATCACCGTGTTATCTGGTGTCCGTACATCCCAGAAGACGATTCTTCCGACGCTGACGAAGTATCAAAACTGTTGGTTTTGACTCGTGGACCCAAGGTCGAATTGTGGTCGGTCACGAGCGCATCGAAATATCAATCAGTAGATGTAAGCGCGCATTTCTCTCAATGTTCGACTAATAGCAGAGCAAGAGATGTGAGAAACTGTTTTCAATCGTTTTCATATTAGGCGACAGATCCAGCTCTCAAGGAAAGCGGAAGTATGATGGAAATCGACCAGCATTCAGGAATGATTGTAGAAGCAGCGCTTAGTCCAGATGGTACTGCATTAGCCACAGCCAGTGCAGATGGACAAGTAAAGTTCTTCCAGGTGTACTTGCACAGTAATTCTCACAATAGCCAATCACAGCCGCGTTGTTTACATCAGTGGAGACCTCATGACGGACGGCCTATTTCTTGCTTGTTTTTCCTCGACGATCACAAAAATTATCTACCTGAGTGAGTGTTTGAAAATCATCTAATCGGTTTAATATTCAGTGATCATCGGATAAGAGCAAAAATTTTAGTTACAACGCGTGTCGTGTTTTCTATTTTGATTCTCTAATCATTTGGCTCTTACCCGATACTTACTGTAGATCAGAGCCTTCCAACTCGCGCACGGCGTGCGGTTTGCGCCATAAGATTTCTATGCAGTCACGTGATCAGTTGGAAGGCTCTGCTGTAGATGCACGTTTGCCAAATAGACTTGCAAAATTTAAACTTGCAATTTGAAGAAAATGTTGTTTCTTTAGTGTCCAATTTTGGAGGTTTGCTGTGACAGGATGTGACAATAATACAGAATTGAAAGTATGGTCCTGCGAAGTGTGGACTTGTTTACAAACAATTAAATTTGCTCCAAATCCTTCCACTGGCAAAATGCCGGTGTTGAAAGCGGGATTAGATCTTAGCGCTGGATATCTCTTTTTGTCAGACATATATAACAAAATTTTATATATATTAAGTCTTTCGAAAGATAAAAGTGAAGCGGTAGCGTGTGTGAGCGCAATATCGGAATTTCTTTTGCCGTATCCAATTTTGAGTTTCGGAATCGTCGATGCCGCCCAACGTAAAATACGATCGACCGGCGAATTGGAAGATCTATGTTCAATGGAAGAGATCGATGACAACGATGAACATCTTGTCATTAACATGTTTCTAGTCCAACCAAAGTCGTTGCAGGAGTGTCACATTGCATTTAAACCTGCTTCGCAAAACAGTCGTTTCATGAACATACTTGCACAAATTGCAATGAATATTAATGATTTACCAGAGACGGAAACTGTGAATCAGAACGGCATTACTAAGAATTGCAAAGAAGAACACGCTTTATCCGGCACAATTGAAACAACGATCAATCACAATACCGGCGGATTGAACTTAATGACACCCGACGCGTTCAGCTCACCCGCGAAGAAAGAGAATAACGAATTGGAATCCACTCCTGAAAGTCCGGAAATAGTAAACAATAATAGAAATAGAAAAGTTTTATCAAACAGTCCTTCTCTCGCGCAAGCAGCGCAAGCTTTCAACGTATCTGATCCTCCACTCATCCATTCATCATCAAACGAGATGGAAGATCAGGCTCCTGCCAGTAATGGCAGCAGCCCGTCTAGAGAGGTGAGAGAAATTTTGTCTCTTTCAAAATCAGACGAGACCGAAATCGACGGCAAGCCGGAAACAAAGGCAAATACCGGCGAAGATTGGTCTAATATCCCAATGGTTTTACTTAAGGACGTGCACGCGATGCAACAGTCGGAAGAATTTCCCGAAGACGATGAGAATACCGTGCAAAGACAGAAAACACCGGATGAACCGAAAGCAACTCTTCCGACTGATGACAATGTACTATCTTGGCGTTTATATAACGAGACCAATCTCGAAATAAGCAACAAATTGAAATCTATTATGGAAATAGTTCAAGATCAAAGTGAGGAGCTGAAAGTATTGCGCGCGGAGGTGAATAGATTACAACAAGAATCGCCGGTAGCCGCGCGAATAGAATCCGCATTCGCGAGAATGGCCGAACAGCAGAATGCAACTCTAGAACAAACTTTATACGGTCAAATGGCTCGACAACATGAATTTTTGGACAGTTTCGAGACGATGATCAAAGATAAGATTGAAAGTATCTTACCACGCACAGTTGAAGATACAGTGAAGCCTCTGAAGCAGCAAATGAGATTAGACGCGAATCAAATGGACGAACTCTTTCAAAAAAATATAACCGAATTAATAAGTAGTGTAAATGTAAAAGATACTTTAGCTTTGACAGCTGCGAACGCAGCGAAACCAGCACTAGATGCTGCATTTAAAGAAACGTTCTCTACCTACTTTTTGCCTAGTATGGAAAAGGTTTGTCAAGTTATGTTCCAACAAATTCAGGATGCTTTTTTCAAGGGTACTCGCGAGTGTGAGTAGTTTATTCTTTCTATCACCGAGAGAAGATAATTAATTATCGTTTATATATACAACGTAATCTTTTATAGATTTGCAAAGTGTCGAGGCTATTGTTGAAAAACAACATCAGCGTCGTTACGAACAATTGAGCGAATCGTTATCGGCATTAGTACGCGAAGAACTACAAACTGAACTGAACAGAGCTCTGACTAGATTACAAGATAACACCATACGCACAGTTCGTGATTCTATACGAGAAAATCTGAGCCAACAACTTACGGAAATGTCTACCGCGCGGTAAGAAAAATTCAAAGTGTTCGAAATTTGATATCACAAGTAAGATAAATTCTTTCTTTTAAATCTTATAGATCAAGAGCTACAACACCCGCTATACCGGCGACTACTGCAGCTGATGCTCAAGCACGTGTGATGTCTCTTCTCCAACGAGGCCAATTCAACGCAGCTTTTCAACAGGCTCTGAGTGCAAGCGATTTAGGATTAGTAGTACTAGTATGTGAGAAAACAGAGCCTTCCAGAGTATTTGCGTGTCCAAACGCGCAAGGACAAGGTACTAGATGCATCTTGCAGCAACCTGTGATTCTTTCGCTCGTCCAACAGTTATCCGCTGATTTAGGACATCGTACCGAGTTAAAACACAGGTGATCATTTTTAATTCGCGCATGCGACTTATTCCGTTTGAGTGTCATTCGTTGTTATAAAATGTCTTTATGTGAACTGTCTTGTATACAAACTATAGTTAAGCCTCTTTTTATTTATCACAGGTGGTTGGAGGAAGCAATACTAAACTTAGATCCGAACGATCCTGTAACGCGAGAACATATGGGCACGGTACTAATGACTTTACAAAATCAATTAGCTGCGTTTGTAACAAATAATCCGAATCATCGGTCGACGCGCCGAATGAAAATGCTCGCTATGGCCGCACGTGCATTGCTAGGTCAGCATCCTTGACCGTCGTTCGCAAACTCAATCAAAGACGATACCATATAAGATTTTCTATGTTTTATTTAAACAAAAGAGACTATTGTCTAACAGCAATATTCACACAGAAGTGTTAAAGACTGGTAATTCATCATAGAACACACATTATCTGGATCTGTTAACACACACACACACTATTTTTTTCAAACATTCAGATTTGATTTTATTTAATGTGTGATTTCGTTAAATGTGTGCTTCAACAAACGTTTTAATTCTCTAGCCTTGAAAGCGACACTTCGTACATGATATTCTAAACAATTCTTTTTAAAAAAGTTTGAAAAAGAAGTAATAGTTTCTAAGAAATTTGTCATCTTTTTAGGTAAGTTTAGTTTAGTTTATTTGATTAAATCGAGAGAGAGAACTGTAGAATCAAAGTTACATTAATAGCTCAACGAAGAGTTATTAAAGTCGTGGATTTTAGTTCATACATGTTATTAGGAAGTAGTTACAAGGTTGGAGAAACACTTCAAAAAAAAACTGCTAATCTGTATCCATGCGTTCTACTCCAAGATTAGTAGTTTTCTTCAATTTTCTAGGCGTGACAGTAAAATAATATTTTAAGTTATATAAGTTTATTTTCTATTGTTAATTTGACGATTGTCAGGAAGTATTCGGTACTAACGCTGATAAGAAATTTTGTTTCTTTGTTGTTTTTGTTTATTTGCCTAGAAAGTTAAACATTGCTTGTCAGAGATCAGTGTGACTACATGTGTGACGAATCAATAAGTAAACACAAATTTCCGAAACCTGTATAAGCTGATGTGTTGTGACGCTTATTTTCTTCAATTTCATAAACTTTGACTTACGTAAAGGCGGTGCATAAATTTCATAATCCCTGATGAATATTTATAAATAAAAAGAACGCAGTTATAAAACCTCTCAATTTAAATTATGAAACAAAGTTTTCTCGCTTAATAGTTGTTTAGACGCACGATTTTCTAACTGAAAAGGATTCTATATATTTTTGTGACTAGTGATTTGTGAACTAGAAAAATCTAATGGAATAAGTAACACCACATGTGATAATTATATAATAACAATATTATAGAATACGTATAATTATGTTTATAATTTATATATGATATATTGTGATATATTGATTATAACTGTAATTATAATATACTTTATAATATTGACTTGAATTAAGATAAAGTGTATAGACTTCTCTTATATAATTGAATATTGAATTAAAATGTTTATATTAAGTGTAAAATAATATTGTTTATAGCAGTGGCAGATTTACATCTTTAAAAAAAAAGGAACTAACAAAGCTCAGACTTTCTAACTTCGAGAGATGTCACATATCACTTCTTAAACTGTGATAGTCTGTGTTTTCTTAAAGTAAAAGGTATAAATAAGCTATATTATATAAAGAAAACTTATGTTGAATAATAAAAATATTAGCAGAACGCCTATTGTACAAATCTTAAATATTCTTAGGTTTTTATCCAAGAGGAAATCAGTTTTTTTTTTTTTTTTTGAGAAACCAATCTAATTATTACGTATTTCAGTTCTTTTACGTAAAAATATTGTTACAAGTATTTCTTTTGAGTTATAACTTTGAAATGTAAATCTGCTACTGCTTAATTATTATTATTTTATATACATATATTACACACACATATATAATATAGTATTACATACCTTTGAACATTTTCTCTTAGTATGAAGATGTAAATAATATTGTGCCACTTATATTTAAAATATTATTTTTCAACATTTTTATATTATTTTCTACATGTGGAAGTTTCTAATTCCAGATTTATGTGCGTTCTAACTATATATTTAGACATCTTAAGAAATACTTATCTTCTGATATTCAATATTACATTGAAGGATATTGTACATTTTTCCTAGAACTATTACTTTTTTTGCTTATTTTTACTACCTATTCTGTAGCATTTTCATAATTTAAATATATATTTTATAGATTACTTTAGAATACCTTAATCATTTTTTTTGTCTTGAAAAAAAAAAAAATAAAACCTTTCTATTAAACACAACGAGATGTGTGTATTATGTATTAAAAAAAAATATGATTAACATGTATTTTAAACTTTCTTTAATGTTTCAATTTTATTAAAAATATATTCAAAATATATTCATAATATGATACACAAGTTCAAAATGTGCAATTTTTACATATAAATAATTCTACATTTTATGTTCCAGTTCTGTTGCTAATGCCTCTTTAACATGTGCTGCTATTTTTATCTTTTTCTTTTTTCTGACTTTACCAGATTTTATTCCAGTTTTGCTCAATACTGCGTGTTGTGGTTTCTTCTTCTTCAAACAGCTAAGTGGATTCGGTCCTCCTTTTTTCTTTTTCTTTTTCAATTTACCATTATTCTCCTCTATTATTCCCGCTTCCTTTCGCAGTATTTCTACATTTTCTTTTTCCCAAACAGTCATACCTAAACTTCTTTGCATAGCTTCGGCATGCTCACGGCTTGTTTTTGAAGCAGACTCCAGTGTGGGTGTTTTCCCATGTAAATACATTAAAGGTACTCCTGGAATTGTTCTTAATTTTTCTTGAAGTTCGCGGTCTTGTGTGGCAACAATGTATCTAAAATAAACAGGAAATAATTTCCAATTATGAAAAAAGTTTATTTCAAACAGAGTACACACCTTGAACTATTTTCTTTTCCTATCATTGATAGCAGACATTTTGAACCGCTTATTGGTTTCTTTTCATGTCCACATCTGTGCATAGCGTATTGCTTCACGATTTGCATAGCACCGCTAACTGAGGAAGAAAATGCACCTAATTTTTCGGTTTCAGAAATAATGCACGGTGTTGTTAGCAGTTTTACCTCAGACTGAAAATATTTCTTAACTTGCTCTTGTATGTTAAATTTGTTCTAAAAACAGTAATCGAACAGACATAAAAAAACAATATAAAGACAACCTAAAAGTAACACATACATAAAAATCAATATATATCTTTAATACTGAAATCTGTAATAAGCAATTTTGTCAAAATGTCATACGACTAACCTGCAATGAGGCAAACGCAAATGTTCCATCGATGAGAATTTGAAATGGTTGATGAAACTTGTAATTGTGTATGTAAAACGCAAGATTCTTCCGGGCTTTTTTATATCGAGAGGTCTTCATTGTAAATTAATTGTCTTTTTCGAGATAATTATGTAATTAATCCCACAAAATTGTTCGTGAACAGCTTACATCTCTTCGAACATCTTGGAACATCTGTCGACATTTGCACGTGGTAAGCTTATACACTCCGATATATTTGCCCAATCAGAACACGATGGACTAATAAACGTGCAATGAATCGGCCAATGAGCACACAATATTAAAGCGAAACGTTTATAAATCGAGCGAGATTGCTGTTTCTCAAGAATCTATCTTTGGAAATTAAAACCATTCATATCATTTCATATATTATTGATTTACTCCCTTGATCATTTTTTTGAGAAAAGAACTCAGTAAATCACTGTTTTTATCAAATATATTTTTACATATATTTTTTTGAATTTCAAAATACAGTTTCCTTATATGGGCAATTCTTTTACACAATTGAGAATTTATTACACTAATCTGTTATATGAAATTAAAAAACTTATTTTATGTTGTGAACATGTATAATAACATGTTTCTTAAGAACATTATCTCCACAATTGAAACCAGCTTTTCAGACAGTGCTTTGTTTCTTCATATATTCCTACAATCCGATTTGTCTTTCCTCACGTTATTCCGTTATGAGACGATACATACTAGATTTTAATCCCTGTAAATAAAAATGCATATTTGACATTTAAAAAAACGCTAATATATAACCAACAACTATATATAATCGCGCGTACGTGCAATATATAATTACCTTCTGCCAAGAAAAAAAGTGTATTGAAGTAAGCTTGTCTATCGGGTCTTTTAAATAAACATTTAAATTCTGTGATTGATCGATAAAAGGTCCACGATTGAGTGCCATTTCAAAGAAAATTTTTTGTGGCATCTCCCAAACAGTCTTATAAAGCAACTTCAGATCTTCAGGTATATTCTCAATAGCCTATAAACAAAAATGGTAAGTTTAATTTTCTCACACATTTTTTTGAATATTTACGTAGAATGTCAGAAAAATATTGCCTTAATGCACAATGTAACTAAACAACAAGTATATTTACTTGTATAGATCCGTTTTTGACGATTTTGTTATACATGTCATCGTCCCAAAGACCTCTTTCAACCAGATCTGTCAACAAGTGCGAATTAACAACCGGAAATCGCTTAGACAACGCATGTACCATGTATATGTTGCTTGTATAAGGTTGAATTGATTCAGTAGTTTCTAACATTTGCGCCATAAATGCGTCCGACATTTGAGCTATTAACAAAGAATTGCGCACTCCGTGATTCGCAATTTTTGCCTTTAACACGCCCCAATCCCATAAATCTGTTGGTTTTACATTCCACATATCGTATTGCAAGATCTACAACAAAATACTACGGTAGCCAATAAAAACAACAATAATATGTATAATAAATATTTTATCTTGAATATATACTTACACCTTGACTAATTGGACTATCATCATACGACTCGTAATGACCTTTTTCGGCAGCTATTTCGCAACTAGCTTCTAACGCGCCGTAATATAGTGTTTCAAAAATTTGAAGATTGAGTTTTTTAGCGTTCTCGCTTTCAAACGGATATCTCATCAAAATAAACGCATCCGCTAAACCTTGTATACCAATACCTACGTTCGAAGCATGGATTGCAAATGAGTGTGAAACGCATATTGGTACAATTTACAAACAGAAATCATAAACTTACCAATAGCTCTATGTCTGTAACAAGACAAATATGCTTCTTTGAGAGGATAAAAATTTTCGTCAATTATTTTGTCCAAGTTGCGAGTGACAACTTTCACTACCTCTTTAAATTTGTAAAAATCGAATGTTTTTTCGGTTGAGTTTACAAACATGTTGACAGCAATCGAAGCTGTATTACACACGGCAATTTCGTCAGAACTCGAGTAACCGACAATCTCGGGAGAAAAACCGGCACACTTGATTGTGCCTAGACTTTGATGATTTGATTTACGATTACACTGATCTTTATAAATTATATTCAGCGTGTCTGTTTCGATTTGCATTTGAACAATGAGAATCCACAATTCCCTGGCTTTAACTTGTTTTCGGTATCGTTCTTCTTTTTCGTATCTGAAAATATAAAAATCTCTTTTATGAGATACACAAGCCTCATACAATGCGTATAATTAAACTTAAAAATTACTTAATATATAAAATTAACTACCCAATATATAAATTTTTAAACTCATCACCCCATGCATCAATTAATCCAGGACATTCATGCGGACACATCAGGCTCCAAACGTCATCTTCGTAAATACGTTGCATGAACAGGTCTGGAATCCACAATGCATAAAACATTTCTTTAGCCCTCAATTGCTCATCACCTATAACATGTACAAAACAATTTTACATGAAGATGTGCAAAACTCACACAGCGAAAAATATTGAAGATATTAACCGGTATTTCTTTTGAGTTCCAAAAATTCATAAATATCGGCATGCCATGGTTCTATATATACGGTAATCGATCCTTCCCTGTCCTTTCTAAAAACAGTTCCCATTGATGTGTTATATGCTTTTAACATGGGCACCAATCCATTCGATACACCTCCTGTACCTCTTATGGGTGTATTCTTCGCTCGAATGCAAGTTACATTGAAACCTATGTCACCGCTATAATGAGAAAGATGAGCACATGTTTCTAGCGAATTCAATATTCCATCTATACTGTCCTCAGACATTGTTACTAGAAACGAGCTGTAAACAAAAAATATATCAATTAAGAATGTTGAAGTGTCTAATGAAATTGACATCAATAAAAAACCAATTACCTAGCCATTTGTTGAAAAACAGTACATGCAGAATTTAACATCTGCACAGAATGTACAAAATACTGACTCGACAGAAAATTATATGTCTCAATAGCCTTTTCGATATCTTCACCGTGAATACCTATAGCAGCTCTCATCAGCATGTGTTGCGGCCTTTCAACTACTTTGCCGTTCAGTTTTAACAAATGATTGCTTTCGATCATTTTAAACACAGTGTAACTGTAATTGAAATCCCTGTGATAGACTATTGCCGAATCCACTTTGTCTGCATTGGCTTGAATAATCATGTAATACTTGTCGGCAATTATAGGTAAACGTTCCTGTGTGAATGGGTCTTTTGCTTCGTACAGTTGCTCCATCACCTCTGAAATGTGCAACAAATTATAACAAATTTTTGCTTTGATAAAGAATGTAGTATCAATACTGATCAACATTAACATGTAACATCTTACTGCTAAAAGTCTTCTCTGTTTCTTTGTGCAAATTAGATATGGCAATTCTGGCAGCCAGAGTTGCATAATCTGGATGTTGAGAGATCAAGCTTACTGCAGTTTCAGCTGCTAAATTGTCCACTTCAACCGTTTTTATTCCGGAATATAAATGTTCCTTTATAACGCGAAGAGCGATGACAGACTGCAAACAGTGCGAGGACTGTAGTAAGATCTTTACATATGTACAGTAGTGCCTCGCGTATTTGCCGCGTTTTTGCCGCAGGTTTTCCTCAATATCTCTCTGCGAGTCATACCTACTAATTTCTAGAAGT
>QVOB01021226.1:0-13436 GCA_014839585.1 Pseudomyrmex concolor | reverse complement strand
ATAGTAATCTCTCTTGCGATACTGACACCATCGGGCAGTGAGGCTAAGTACTTATCGGACCGCCCTCGTATATATATATATATGTATATATTTATATATATGAACATATACGTAGAGAGATTTCACTAACTGTAGGAATTCAACACTCGTTCGGCAAAGTTAATTTTATTTATTTTGTATTTATTTGTTAAGTCAATTTTGTTTACATTATTTATCGTTCGCGAGATCGTGGTTGTTTCTCTACTTAAGTATTTAAATGTCAAGAAAAACTTCGGTTTACAAATAACAAATCGTTTTGCGATTGAAGTTTGAGTATTTTTTGTTATTACAAGATAGCAACATGCAGTAAAAGCGGGCGAACAACACGCCCATGTCGAGTTTACATAAACTTACGAATGCTTAGCTTACGTGCCGTTTTTGCTTCCTTTTGCGTATATACTTAAATGAGCCGTTAAAAATCTTGTTATTAAAACAATTGCGTTATATACAATATATCAGCGAGATGTCACTCTTTTTAGAGACGTATTACAAAAACCAAATGTTTCTTTTAAAATCACTGGTTGTGTGATTATCTCGTATTCGCGCATTCGTATATTATTTTTATTTTATATATATATATATATTTTATGTGTGTTTCTCTATATATATATATATATATATATATATATATGTAGAGACACACATCATATTATATATTCAATAAGCCTTAATTTTGCAGCACACCGACTTTTCACTGATGTATGATGTGAGTCGATGTGAGGTATATAAGTTTTTTCTTATATATATTGTTTCTTATACATAATGTTTTTTTCTCTCGCCAAAGAATACAGACGATTTTCGCTTTTTGTTCTCTGTTTCTCTTTCTCTCTCTTTTTCTCTTCAGAATAGCAGATTTTTGTTATCTATTGTTATATATATTACATATATATATATATATATATATATATATATATATATATATATATATATATATATATATATAAAAGACAATAATTATGGTCAGAAAGAGAGAGAGAAAAAAGAGAGGAAAGGATGTGCATATGTAGTGAAAACGAAGAGCAGAGAATTAAATTAGGTCCATAAATATCATTGTTGCGTGAAAGGCGTAAAATGTGTGTGTGTGTTTGCAACTAAAGACAAAAAAAAATTTCTTACAAGAAACAAACGGCAAAAGTACACAAATTATGTACAAGATTAACTTTTTTCTCAATTTACACAAGAATGTAACAATGGTAATTAGAACACATATGTGTTTTGTTCTAAAAATATGATTTCTCTATTATTACATATATGCATATGTATATATACACGTATACATATGTATACATATATGTAGAGGAGAGGATAACATCTCTTATTATTCCTTACAATTAACAGATTCCGTTTTTAATACAAAATAAAACCAAAAGTACTCACATGTGCGCGCTACTTCTGCGCGTATTTATTTCTAAAAATATTCGTTCCTTTTTTCTATACTATATATTATTTATAATTATAATTATTGCTTAGCTCAACAGCCAAAGTTGTACCGGTTATACAGATAAAGAAATTACAAGTCAGTAAAGTTATATTTTCAATGAATACGACCAATTGATTTCGATATACTCTTCGACATAATTAAATAGCGTAAAAGTTTTTTCTCCGTGCGATAATCTGATTACCGATATAACGATTGTTCTGCATATATGTATAATATATGTATGTATATACATATATATGTGTGTGTGTGTGTATATATATATATACACGAATGTTTTTGTGTATTAAATAATATAACGTGTGTGTGTGTGTACTCTTTATTATAATAGATACTGAATTGTGCCTTAGAGCAAATAATCTCACTATCGTTTTTTTATATGTGAGACTTTTCGTATGTAAAATATCTTCTAAGATAAATTAAATAATAAAACGTATATACATAACGTTACTTTACGTAACATAACTTAAAGTCAAAATAAACATATGTGGCATCATATAATGTGTAAACGATATTTTTTTTATAATTAATCCAAAAATATATAAATCTGCATTTACTATATTAATAGGATAATGTGTACAACTATATTTACTGTACTCTCTTAATAAATTAGTAACTAACAATTCGATTAATACTTTATTTGCGGATTGCATCAAGTATTCCGGAAACAAATGTAAAACGTCCGCAAATAAAGTATTAGATACTGTTTTTGCGTCATTTTTCTCTGTTCATGACCAATAATGCAGCTTGAAAATTATAGTGTAATTTTAAAAAAATCGTGTTTTTTGTGTGTTATCAGTTTGATCGGACATATAACGATCAGTTTTTCGCATTGACTTTAAACAAAAATATATTGCAGATTTTTGAATATTCAACAATATAACAGTACAAATATGTTCCTATCTTCAACGAAAAACGCGACAGGCAACATAAGAAACGTCGATAAAATTTATTAGCAATATTTGAAATAGTTTCTCTTTGTTGAGATCCTTTCTTCCTTATATCTCTATTAAATATTTATAAATACAACTTTGATATACCACATTTTTTCTAAACTGTATGGAACTTTAAATAAACTATTTATATTTATTCATAATGATTCATTTACGCAAAATGAAATATCTGTATATGTATATATCTACGCAAGCATCTATATATACGTATACACACATATTCTCTCTCTCTCTCTCTCTCTCTCTCTCTCTCTCTCTCTCTCTCATGTATGTATATAAATGTGCGTGAGTTTAGTTGGTGGTAATTTTGTGTTGTCATTTACTTGTTGCAACTTATGGCTACATATCTAAAACACAATATTTAACTAAAACACTATAACGATCTCATAATGCTCTAGAGCTTACATATATAACATTCTATTTATTATATATAACAATTTAAAATTTCACGATTTTTAAAATAACACTATCTAGTAATCCTGCGCGCAAGCGGACACCACCAAGTCACTTCGAAATTTGTGATTGTTCGAAAAAATCGAGATTGCGCATTTGCTTCAGTTGGACAAAAACTTTTTTCTGGAAAACGTAGATTCCAACATATTTTTAATAGTAGACATTTATACATATAATTATATACTAAATTAGTACCAGTACACACACACATGTGTTCATTCTCAAATGCACCAAATATGTGAAACAGTTTCTTCTAACAAGACATACATAGGAACATATTAATAAGCTTTAATGTAAAAATTATTGCTTCTAATTGTCGCGAGTGAGTTTATGTCATCCACCGTCACAGGTTTTAGAAACGAAATAATAAAATTGCACGTTCTCTCTCTCTCTCTCCCTCTTACACACACTTTCACTCTTTAAAATTTTCTCTTCTTCTTTTCTTTAAAGCTAAGGTAACATTTTCGTATATCACGTTGTATCATTGTGTTTACTATATATCTAAATTTTGACATACTTCCCTAATAATGTTTTTGTAAATATTTCGCTACAATGTGTTCCTTTTTTTTACAGGTAATGCATCTTTTGTCGTAAACATGAATAAATAAATTTAAAAAAACAAGGAATACTTAATACTCTTATATATGCTGTCTTTCTCTGAGATAACTTATGTATGAGTCGATTGATACGCGCGAATCAATAGAGGAATATGTATATGAGTAAATTTATATCGAAAGTGCACAATAATCTTGCGGTAGAGGTGCATGATACATATTGACAATAATGAAAACAATAATGAACGTTACTGAACATGTATAATGGTAAGACATTTTGCTAAATGTAGATTTTACTCCTTTAGAAAAGAAATGTATATTATACAAGCAAGTGTACGATTTGATTAATACCTACACATCTCTGTTTCTATCTTTTTCTCTTTCTTTCTGATTGTTTATATTGAATTACATCGAAAAGCAAAGAAAATGAAGAAAAAGGACAAATATAAGAATGCCACACATTTTTGATAAATAATAGAATAGATACAACAACAAATAATGCACTTGGAACAATTTATATCGGCGGCCAGCGCTTATATCAGCATTAAAATCTCGTGAGAAAAACAAACTTGTAAGAATCTGATTTTCTCTTCTCTCTTTTTTCGCAAACTCGTTAACTTTGATGATCAGTTTTTTAATTTTAAGGACTCATCGACGTACCGTTGTTTGGTACGCATTACGATTTAAATGACTTCAACGCAAATGAACAGACGAATCAGCACATTTGTATTTAGCACGTCTACGAGAATGCGCACAAAGATCATTCATTTTTTTGATTTAATCAAGGTTGAAAAACGCTTGAAAAAAAAACAAATGTCAAGATATTCTTCTATTGTATTGTTTCTTCGATAGATAATTGGTTTTGCTTATTAGTTGTTTTGTTATTCTATAGGTCTTGTTGTAACTTTTATCAAACACAATTATTTGACATAAGGCATGATCAGACTGCGTTTCTCGTAGAGACGTGCCGCAGATTATAATTTGCAAGCGGCAAAAGCTTACAAATTAATATTAATGTGCTGGTTGGACTGGCCAGTTGCGTTGATTACGGTTCATTTTCGCAGACTGTCTTTGCTACTTGCACGGCTGGTCGAAGCTGTGCTGGATTCACCTGGCCCACCAGTGCCACCCGTATCTCCGTTGATACTGGAACCAGCGAGCGAAGCGGTGGGCGTCACCGGCGCCGAGCGCCTTCTCACTTTTGTTAGAGCCTTATCCAATCTTTGTATGAACGCATCCACGTCGGATCTCTTCATGCCCAGTGCCGCCGCGGCGGTCAGATACGGAACTCTATAATTGCTATTGTGCGCGCCCCAACCTGCATCAGTCGTTCAATTATATTGCGAAGCCAACGTTAATTTTACAAGTAAAGAAGACAATAAAGAAATACGCAAATTTGTAATATAAAATAAACTTGAAATGTATGTGAATAATTTTTACTGTAAAAATTATAGGTCCTACTTTTTGTACTTGAAGTATGTACCTTCAAATTTATGTGAAACGATGTGCTTGGAATCCGTAGTCGTTATTACCCTAGTACCGCTAACGTTACGCAGGAACAGCATTGATCCTAGCATAGTGACTTGCTTGTTGTCGTGCTGGTGACTGAGACATTGAAGAGTCATAGCCATGGATATCGGATTGCCCTTGGTGTCTAACAGTCTCTCGCCGTGTCTCGTCGCTAGTTTTCCCAATTCGTCTTTGAGATAAGAATACATCTCCTTACGTTGAGCAATCAATTGTTTGTATCCTGCCATTCCGAGACTTAACAGAGTTATCATCACGTCCATGACGGAGCTCGCGCTCGCGCGTCCCGGATACATTTTCGATATGCGATCCAACAGATTCTTGTCGAAGGAGCCGATAATGGCGCCGCCCACAGGAACCAAAAAATTCTTGTCCGTGCTCTGAACGAAGGCGTCGACGCGACCCTTTCTCGACGCCTCTTGTATGAGATGCATACATCTTGTGCTCTGTAAGCTTCCAGCAGAGAAAAAGTATGTAGCACAATATATTGAATAAAATAAAATTTTCACTCGAAATACATTTTGAAACTAGAACAGCCAATATACGGAAACCTCTCGGTGGTATCTCGAGCGGAAATACTTCTCGTTCAAATCAAAGAACAATATTGGTTGTTTCAGTATCAAAGATACAGATTGAACTCAATATTCTTTACATTTACCCATATGCATTATTCACCAAATGCGGTATATTATATTGAGTGCAGAGAGCCGCGATAGCGTCCACAGAGTCGCACGCTCTCGGTGCGAAGCAACTGGTCGTTGTGAGCACACACGCAACACTCTCCCCTAAAGCCGCCATTTGAGCTTCAAGTCTTTGCAGATCGGTTTTCAATTCGTCCCCTATTATCTGCATCTCGATAACGATAGGTTCCAGTCCAGCTGTGATTATGGACTTGAAACTGGACTTTTGGTCGATTCTAGGCCATAAAACGTATTTTGCTCGTGGTCTGTCCTGTTTGAGTGTAAGCATACATAGAACTAGGCTCATTCCCGTGGCCATTGGCGATAAAAAGCAGCCTGCTATGCTTTTCACTCCTACAAAAAGAGAACATATTGAAAGTTACATATCTAATGTAAAACTTATTTAACATTCTTGAAATTAAAACTAATTTAATAATTAAAAGGTTCTGTTATATAGTTGCTCCAAGTTAAATATATATATTTTTTATTTATTTTTTTATTTTTTTTATTCCCTCTCTGCTTACCCATGTATCGTATAACTTCCAGTACTAGAGAATTTGTTAATTTATACATCAAACTGCTACCAGCAGCTTTTGGTTGTACTTCTTCTAGATCGCCGGATCTACCTATGCCATGTCCCATACGAAAATGTCGTCTCGCGACTATGTTCGACACGATTCTCGCTTCGCGTTCACCGACACTACAATTTGATGGGAAGTTATTGCTATCCATTTGCGACAGATCCGACAGAAATGCTTCTATTGTCGCGTCATCCCAACCTTCTTCCGGCCATTTTCGCTGTAAACAAAAGTATGTAATTTTGTAATTCTTATTCTATATATAGATGGATATTTTCACTACATGACTCACATGTTCGATAAAGTGCCGTATAAGATTCTCACGAGACTTTTTAGCGTTTAGACCTTGTTGTACATAGGTCGAAGGTATAAGCCTTTCTGCCAAGCTAAACGCTTGATTATTCATGTTTTCACCTTGGTTTTCTCAATTATTTATAGTCCACAAATGTTATCGATTGCTTAGAGATATCTTCACACCATCACTTTGATAATTAATATGTGAAATATTACAAATTATGGCGTCTTTTACAATTACATAATTTTTATATATATAAGCAAAGAACTAATATAAATAATGCTTCATGTGACAACAAAAGTGGATGTGTAATATGATATTGCTCTCTGGTGTAGATATATACCTACTTATGTAGTCTGTGCGTAAAATTGATATTTAACGGAAAGTGGGAAAAGGTTTGCACATATACAAAAGTAGTATATGAAATAAAAATACAAATTGAAAGCATGAGAAACGAAATTTATTAAATATTTCAAAACTTATAAAAATCGAAAGCAGATAGTTCTCGAAACACAATATTTCGCAAACGAGCCATTTACAAATAACATTATCAAACAATTATAGTAAAACAAGCCAAAGACAATATAAAATTATCTTATCGTTTGTGTAAAATGAAAGAATAAAATGATTTCACATTAAAAATCTAGTGTAAGAGAATAAGCTGTGTGTGTAATGCGTATTTTGTTTTTTACTGTATTGTTTGAAGCTGCCTCTCTTGTGAAGTGAAAAAATTGGGCGAAGACAATGGAATCTCCAATTGATTGAAGTCGATACGAGAGTGAAACCGCAAACGAGAAAAGCAAATATCACTTATTGTCGTTACAACGTAAAGGTTATGTCTACGCGCTGTTTAACGAAAAATTCGTCAAATCGCGCAAAAATTTCTCCGACTCGTTCGGGGGAAGCGACACGAGACGCGCGCGCGAAATCCACGACGGTCAGGAACTCGCGCTGCCACTGGCGGGGAATGCTCTCTCGAAAAGAGGTATAATCACCGCGGATACATGGTTCGAAGACCTCTCGGATCGTCCTCACCGAAGAGCAGTACACAAGTCAAAAATGGGTTGGGCCGCGCAACGCGAGCGTCTCTCCGCGTCGACTACTACGTGAGCACTAACACTAACTAAAACTCGGCGCCGCGACGCATCTCGTTCGCAGTTTCGCACACTCGCGATGCATCGCAACTTCCGGATAAGTATAACGCGAGTTATCACGAGTTTTCCCGGAAGCGATTCGGAGTGACGCTCGATCCCACCAAAGATATATATATATATATGTATACACACACACACACACCATATATACATACATATATAGCGCGTTATTTAGGAAACACTTGTTATATATCACGCAGCGACGACTACGGATAGATGAAGGTTATGTTGCGCGAGGTCACCTCTAAATCGGATTAATTTTACGCAATGAGATCCGCGAGCGCGGACTGCTGCGACGTAAATTGTCCGCACGCGTTCTTCACGGGCGACGGTCACGTTCGTCGCCGTCGTCGTCGCGATTTTTTCGCACCGCGGCCTAATCGTCGCCGGCGACGACAAAGAGCGAACGACGATGAGCAGCGCGTGGTGGAGGCTCACGAGGATTGCTTGTCACGGGCCTTTACCTCCTTCTCCTCTCGCTCCTGTCGTCGCTATTCTGTGGATCCGACAACGGATCGACGACGGATCACACACGGCGCCACGGACGTACTCGTCGTCCGCCGCTGCTGCCGTCGGCAACACCGTCGACGGCACCGATTTTACGAGTCGAGACGGTTCGCGTGTTATCCGCGCTTCAACTATCCGACAGGTGCATCATGTATTCTTTCATTGTTTAATTGCAATTGTCAACTAGCTCCTCTTACTGCTTGTCTGCAAGAGATTAAGTACATTTATCATCAAACTCTTAAACGAGTTTTTTATACTTATTTCTATATATGCATTTAGAGATTAGTTTTGGAAAGCTTGAGTACTTACCTCAGTTTTAGTTTTTATTTTAAATTAAATTTTTTTGGTACTCTATCTTTTTCTTAATTATTTTATGAGATTTGCAATGAAATAGTATATACATATATTTTTATAATTATATTTAAGTAATATATCGATTCTACATCGATTCATACACATAAATCGGCGACCTTTTGCTTACTTCAGAGAAATATCGCTACATAGATATGTTCTCATGAATATAAATATATACAACAAAACGTAATATATTTTATATGTATCGATGTATGTGATTTGGAATCAATTCGCTAAAATATACACTCTCGTTCTCATAATTAATTAATTACAATACATTTCCATCTTGTCCAAGAACAACTTATATTCTTGCATGCGAGATATTGCGCCAATCAGCAATGTCGTCAGAGTAAAGAACGTATCGCATCGAACGCCCACATGATCACAAATGTGCTCGTGACGGGTTGAGAATCCTCAATCGTGATTGATCATTTAGCTCAAAAGCGTCTTTTTTCACCGTGCAATGTTTGTAGCATAATTCTTTTTGCACATGAGTCAGCACATGAATCAGCTAATTAATAGGCGATAGAAAGAAGAATCGCTGTTGTAGCGGTGAACACCGCACAGTGTCAAAAGATCCGTCTAGCTGACGACAGTTGGCACACCTGCGACCGAGGTTGCCGCAGTTTAACGAGTTGACCTCTTTCAGTGCGCAGTGAACTTACATTGTGCAAACTGATTAGAAGTAACGGTACGAAGTTCTCAGATGACAGCTTGTGACATCGCTTTTGCGAGTGGGAGCCGGCACATTTTTCACGACACTCGTCGTAAACCCGACGAGAGAGACGCGCGCGAATAAGGTACGAAAAAAAACATGTTGGCGTTCGCGGTAGTATTACACACTGACAATTTTGGCGTGAAGTGTGCGCGATAACTAACACTTGACTTTTCTTTCTCTCTCTCTCTCTCTCTCTCTCTCTCTCTCTCTCTCTCTCTCTCTGTCTGTTTCGTTTCGCGCTTCTCGAAAACAATAACACCTATACTCGAATAGAGATATTGTTAGTTTTGGAGAATCAGTTAAACAGATCTTTGATACGGAAGAAAAAAACAACGAGATATAATATTTGTGTCGGTGTATCACATATGTTACGTACGCTCGTGTAGTTGTACAAATTGGTAAAAAACGCACAGTTGTTCTGTCAAAGCGATACCTAGTTTCCATATTCTTTCCCTGTAATCTAAATTTAGTAATTTAATTTTCTCTCTCTCTCTCTCTCTCCTTCTCTTATAAAAAAAACTTCAACTTTAGCGTTTTCTCGGACAATCTATTTCATTGATTCAAGTGTCTTCGATCTCTTTTCATTCATTTTTTTTAATATATATATATCAGTAACATATGCGCACGGAAGACACCACTTCTGTGTCTTGCTGAAGAGAGAAAAAAATATTTATTGGTCGTAAATGTGTCATTTGCAGCTAATTATGGAGCTCGAGAACTGTAATGCCCACGGAGACCAAGAAATCATGGCGCCTAACACACCGCAACACGAGAATGATCCGAGTGGTAATAAAAAGTGGTACCGGCAAGCCAGTCAAAGGTTAGTACGACTGATCATATTTATATGCACACATCTTGTTATCTGTGCATATAATCAGTCCATATACACTTTCGTATCTCAAATTGTATAGTGTAGATCAAATAAAGTCAAGCATTGACCCGTCAAATTGTATAGTCAAGCGTTTTGGGAAATGCGTATGTACTGACATAAGTATTAACAAAGAATTCGAATAGGAGTCTGTACAACGCAAAGATCATTGCGTTGAAATAACAAATGAATGTATTTTTATTACACAAAATCAATGGGTAAAAACCAATTTCTACGTTTTACGCATAGATTTTTTCTTATTTTTATAGGGCAATGATTATTATGTTTAAGAGTATTTACTGAAGATAAAATAAAAATTGCAGAAATTTAACAATGTAGATTAATTACTAGATCTCGAAATTTGTAATCGAAATATCGCGCAGACGATCATATATGTGCGTGTGTTAAATAATCATTTATATGGAAAAAGATGTTAAACATATAAATATAGATGTTAAACATACGCATTTGTTTTTTACGGTTAGTTTGTTAATATTTAGGGACCAGCTTCGCCATTTCTGATTGACTTAATCAGAAAATTGACTTAATCAGCTGATTATTACGTTGGAATTGGCTAATTGCAGCGGTCGATTAGTCGAATTGACCAATCACATTTGACCGACCAACTTAATCAAAGTTGCTGAAACTGGCCTTCAGTCGTTTTCCTACTCGGCTTTTTTGCCTCAAAGATGGAGTAATACACAATATTTAAAACTTTGCAGGCAGAAGTCTATTTTTGACTTCGTTCTCTCTTTAAATGGCCGACTCGAAGGAAGGCCATTCTCGCCGTCTTCCTCGTCTACAAGTTCCGAAAGAAAAAAAAATTCGTGGGAGACGGCATCACATGAGCCGTGTGATTATTCCTCGTTGCTATCACGCGAATGACCTCTAAGGTTTAGAACGCGCGCCCAACGCGTTCTTATCGCTCTGCTTTGCTTTCGTCAACGCGGGAATTGTTTATTCACGATCAGCGCTCGAAAGTTGTTCAACTCCGGTCATTGTGACGCTACCGCTCGTGTGGATCAGAATCACGGAAGTTGCAATTCTCACAAATTTCGTACTTATTATTTTTCTCGCATCGTCAGTTCGTACAATGAGTCATCGAATCGTCGACGTGGTGATCACGCCCGCGGATAAAGTTATTGGTAATTATTTTCTTTTCTCATAAATGTATGTAATTATATGTAATTCGCGGATTTTCTGAAAGACGTTCAGAAATTTAAAATTTTTAATGAATTACGAGTGAATTACGAGTTTACTATACCAAAATTTTCGGATTCTTCAATTTTAACGAAAACGCAGGGTCGCGAGTGCGATTCCCGAATGATTTGAACGTATTCTCCGAGGAATTGCTTCATCGCGCTATGCTCGGTCTTGATGTAGACCAATTGACCAGAAATGACCGTAGCGAACAAGACCTAGACAGCTACAACGAAGGTATCCACGGCATCCGCACTGATAAGCGCGAATTGGGACACAGGTAAAAAACTCAAAGTGTCTCCTTTGAACTCTCTCGTCACTGTGATTAATACGTGATTAAAGCTGGTTTGAATCGCGTGTAAGACGTTTTATGTCGCGCGCAAACTTTATTCCAAATATAGAATCTAGTCGGATTCAGTGACATTGAGAGTTTTAAAGCTAATTATATTTTGTCTCGTGTTGCTTCGAGGATGAAATGTTGCCATTTTACCGTTGACATGTGTCACAAAAAATTGCAGTTTACAATAGCTTTTTGTTGTTACATGTTCAATTATCTTTATGACAACGTGACAGAAAATTCAACTGGCTCATAGTAAGTTTTTTGAAAGATAACGATCACACTTCTATGTATGCTTGTGCATTTCTACACATTACTTTTCTCGATTTTTTTTATTCAATTTGTTATATATATTTCTGCCCAATAATAGAGCTCGAATGAGAGCTTTAGTTTTCTCGCGCGGAGGAAAATTCTCGGGTGTCGCAATATCGATTTTTCATCGAGAAAAAAATGAAGATATATAAACTATATAGCGTTCTTTGCTGCAGCAAATCGCGACGCCGATGAGAATCGAGACATATACATATATCGGTCATTCGATCGCTGCTATGATCAAAATCTGCCATTTTAAGTATATCAAACTCATAAATTTTATTTATTAATATAGTAATTAAAAAAAATTTATGTATTAATATAATAACACAAATATTGCGAAATATTGAAATTAATATCTGATTTATTAAATGACTATTCTATTCGCATACACACATAAATATTGTCTGCGCTATTTTCATCACAAGAAATAGTAAGAGAGGCTCTTAAAATATGTATGTATGTATATACATACACACACATTTATATACATATAAAGAGAGAGGTATACACACAATTATCGAACAATGTGTTAATGCGTCGTTTTTACTTCCGTTAAGCATATTTATCTTAATCTGCTGAACTAACAACTGCTAAGATGTCTTTTCTGAGTCAATCACGATAAAGCGACTAAAAATTTCCAATGCCGAACCGCGTAAACAAGTTTCTTCACTAAGCAGATAACAGCGACGACAATTGACATTTTACAATTAGTACAATAATCTAATCACACTTAAAGATTTGTATATAATTTAAAAATAAAAAAAAAGACTTTCCTATTGTTAGTCTTTTTTTGTATTCGTTTTCAGAAACGATCTCGTGTATATAAAGTTTTTTTTTATCAAACACAAATGTATATTTGTAAATATGAGTATATTCTTAAAACATCTATTGCTTCTCTAAAAGCATATTTATATATATATACTTTATATAATTATGTATTTATAATCATTCGAGAACTAACTTACGAGGCAACGACCAGGTGATGCAATGATCACGACTTATTTCGAGTCATCAGCAGACAGTTGTAGCAAGAATATTTTATCTCTATAAAACCTTTATAAACGCACATATAATTCATTTATATCGGGCAACTATTATATTATACACTATTATACACACATAAGCTTATCACGTAATTGTTACCTTTGGCTGATTACGCTTGATTTACATGCGTAAATCGGAGATTACGGAACATATGCGTAAAATAGGAGAAATATATATATAGGATGTCCCAGGAAGACCGTATCACCGCTCGTAAGCAGGTAGAAGGGATTATTCTGAGTCGAAACCGCATCTGGTGTGCGTGGCTCACTGACGTGCGTTCGGCTAAAGGTCGGCGCTGATTGGCTTGATTTAATCAATAATTACTCCTTTATTATATAAAAAAATGGTTCAGAACTTTTCGACTCAGAATAATCCCTTCTACCTGCTTACGAGCGGTGATACGGTCTTCCTGGGACACCCTG
>QVOB01021225.1:0-20565 GCA_014839585.1 Pseudomyrmex concolor | reverse complement strand
ATGTTGGTAATTATAAATATTCGATTTGATAAAAGCAATATTATAAATAAATTTTGGCAAATGTGACTGTGTAACGAACTTGAAAGAATCTGTAAGAGATTAAGCACTACGATCTGTCAAGATCTAAGGGATTCTGCATATAACAAACAAATTCATACATAATAAAAAAATTGGATAAACTATATTAAGTCTTACATATAATTTATAAAGATCTATTTGCAATATGCTTCCTCAAATTTATTTAATATATGCGTTTTTATAAAATTTATAACTCAATTTTAATTCCAATTCTAATATTGTAAGAGAAATATATACAGAGATATGATTACAAGTTCAAAAGATTATCTCTGTTATAACAGCACTCAGAGAATTTATATTGCTTGTTATCAAAAAGTATCCAATCATCATCATCACCATGATGTAGGCACCTTTTAGTGATGAAATCATCACGAATGTGTGTGTCAGTTTGATTGTATGTATACGTATGAAGAAATTGTAGACACAAATGACGGTTTTGCAAAGGATTAATTATTAAATATTAAAGTAATAAAAGATTAAATAATAAATATAACATCTATAAAAATGTTTTATAGCATCTATTATTTTATAGCATCATTCTTTACAATTACAGAGAAAGTTAATTTAGGAGTTTTTCAATAAAATGTATAATAGCTACCTCAATGTTACTTGGTTTTCAGATCATTTTCAACAAGACTAAAATCAAATCTTGAAGCAATATTATTAAATATATTCGTATTCCAATACAAATCCGTCTTACAATATTTTGATGCAAAGTTAATGTCAAGTTAAAATCTCGCGTAATACTATGACAATATCTAAACTACAGTAAACATAGAAGTATTCAATATTTTTTTCCGATATTTGGTTATATAGTCATATATATATATATATATATATATACACACATAATCTGAAAAAGCACGAGCTACTAAAAATTATGAACTAAACTGTGAATGTACACAAATAAAATATAGTAAATATATAAGTAGATTATATGTTAATCAAAACCTAAAGGATTCTGATAATATTGTATAAACGTGTTGATATTGTATATTCACATGATTCATTGATTTTTTGTATCATTATAATCTTGCAAAATAGCTATACATAGATTAATTTCCAATTATCGTGTAACAGGATGATAAACAATTATTTAAAGCGCTGAGTGTTATCTGCCGTCGTGACTGTACATACATAGCGCCACTTTAATTTCAGTTCTTTATCACATGAGCATGAGCAAGTATAGCTATATTTTGATTTTACTTTATGTTTTCTTAATGAATGTGTTATTTGCATTATAATATTATAATATAATATTATATTATCCTTTAAGCTTTACACAAAAAGGATATATAAAATTCTCGAGTAATTGCCACGTGTTACTGTACAGAAAATAGTAATATATAAATAACAAAATGTTAAAAAAAAATAATACATATTCACGCAAAAGGACATCCATATACATATATAATACTAACAACAGGACAATGTTTGGAGATCACTTCTGCAAAAAAAAAGTGTAAACTAAAATTATCTTTTACTTTTATGCGAAGAAACTTCTTTGTCACAAGAGATTGATAGGCTTTTTATCGCTTTTTTTTCGCGCTTAACAATCGCTCGCGGAATCACAACTTAGCCATTACGTTTGAAACTATGCAAATCACAAACTCATTTACATAGCTCATCGATTCAATAGTTGTAAGAAGCAACTTACTCAATATTATGTTATTTCATGTGTGAAACCAGAAAGTGTAATTATATATTATAACTAAGTTTTTTTTTTTAATACTTGTTAAAAACATATAACTCATTTTAGCGAAAAACCTGAGATTCAACAAAAGAATTTCTCCGGTAAATGTTATTATATCTATCATAATCTGTTGATATAATAATAAAAATAAGAAATCCTATATACGCATGACATAATAGCTACGCTCCGATATTCACTGTCAGTACTAAAAATCTATATGTCACATGTGTTATAGATTTCTAGTACTGACAGTGAATATCGGAGGAACGTAGCCAATATATAATATATTGTTCGCGCGAATAATCGAGTTCGGTGCTACAATAAAGGTTATTCAATATTATAGCATAATTTTTCAATTATGACATGCAAATATATAATTTTTCCTCGTCGAGCAATAATTACTAGCACCAATCAGCCATATAAGTAAAATCTTTAAACAAACTTTGTTCTAAATCATTGAGAAGTCGAGGATTAATAATAATAATAATAATAATAAAATAAAATTTTTAATTAAAAGTTTTTAATTTTTTTAAATATTGCATTTTTGAACTCTTTACTTTAACCTAAATTCTTTGATTAATATTTTATGTTTTTATGTCAACAAACTTTTGTACAGTATTAAAACTGAATTGTTACTTACAATTACTGGAACAAATGGTGGTTTCACGCGTCTTAGAAGCAAATCATCCCAAGCAATGTGTCTGAAAAATGCTTGTTTCTTAACGTCTTCCGCGTCTCTTTCACTGCTACCTAATCTTCTGTCTGGATTCTTCCTGAGTAACTGTTACAAAACATATAAAACATACATGTATAACAGAACAAAAAAAGAAGAGTGGAATGAACACATAGTAAGATGCTTACTCGTCTCATAATTGCTATTGCTTCCAAAGACAGGAACCGAGGATATCGTACTTCATCATTTACAATAGAGTCAAACACTTCTTCTTCGTCATCACCCGGGAAAGGAGACTAAAAATATTTTATATATTTAATAATTCATATTAAATTGAAACGTACATACATATCTATGTATATGTACACACACGCGCGTGCGTGCGCGCATTTTTAAACCAATACAATTACCTCTCCAACAAGCATTTCAAATATCAAGACTCCGAGACCCCACCAATCCACAGCTCGCGTATAAGAAGTTTCCGTCAACACTTCGGGCGCTAAAAACTCGGGAGTACCACAAAAAGTGCCAGTCCTATCTCCAAATCCCATGCCTTCCTTACATAAACCAAAATCTGCGATCTTAACATAACCTTCTGTATCTAATAGCAGATTATCTAATTTGAGGTCTCTGTAAACAAAAAATCAAATATTATAAAATATTTACGTTACTGTATTACATTCAATATATGTATATGTTATTAATCAAAGATGCACCTGTAAATGATGCGATTCTCGTGCAAATATTGTAATCCTAGAACGACGCAAGCAGAATAGAAGACAGCACGTGGCTCGCCAAAAACATCGGCATGTATGTGCATCATAAGATCACCACCAGCTGCATATTCCATCACAAAACATACATGCGCCTATAATAAAATTGATCTTTTATTTTATTCTTCTTATAAATTATGCTAAACACGTTATACGAAAAAGAATTACAAGAAGTACCTCGGTTTGGAAGCATGCAAACAAGTTTACTAGAAAAGGATGGCGCGTCGTGTTCGCCACTTCAAATATTCTCTTTTCAGAAAGCAATGATTCCACTTCGTCTCTAGCTATGATATCTCCCTTCTTCAAAGCCTTTATTGCGAAGTACTCTCCGGTGTTTCTATATTGCGACAGTATTACTTTGCCGAAATGTCCGCGACCGAGAACGGAGAGAAGCCTGAAGTTCTCCAAAGTCATACCAGTAAGCTGAGAATGTCTTCTTGACTCGTAGGCACTATCTCTATATTGGCGGGGTTTGATTGGCAGTTCATATACAACCTGAAAAATAGAATCTCTAGTTGAAGAGAATTATACACGCTGAAATATATTATTACAGAATTAGACACTTCAAAAATATGATCAATACATATCTCACATAGAAAATTAATAATGTTAGTATATTACATAACAAAACTACATTACAAAACTACATAAAATAGTTTAAGTATAATATATTTTAAATATAGCGTTGTATTGTAACATTTTAATTAATTATATATTCTCTATATTATTAATTACATTTAATTATTTATTATTATTAATTATACTTACATCTATTATTACTTATACCTATTTCTAACACATAATATAAATAGAAATAAAAAAGATGCATGCATAGTACACAGAGAAAAGTTAGAAAGATTTAAAAATATACTATAGTATAGTAAAAGTATATATATGCATAATAGTATAAATATAAAATAAAAATAAAATGGCTTATACAAGCTATTTAAGACTATATACAAGCATAAACAAACATTTTTTTTTCAATATTTACATGCAACAATGTGTGTTGTAATCTTGTAATATTGCAAAGCAAGCAAAGCAATGTTGTGTTTATACGGAGGCAATGTACCTCATGTACGGAGGTATGTACCTCATCCTCAGGAAACTCGACGACAGGTTGAGGCGAGGGTGTGCGTGGAGAGGATGGTGCAATCAGCACAGGACGGGGCTCTGTAACAAGGGGTCTCAAAGTTGCACCCTGAGAGCTCCCCTTGTCCTCGTTGTGCAGAAAATCAAACTCCCTTAATGCACTCTGTAACTACATTAACTCTACCTCCTTATCTCTAACGCTCGATTGAAATTGCATTAAATTATAGATTGCGTACCAGAATTTTGACTTGAGCAGAACATGCATCACTACATATGTATAAAACTATATTCTATTGTAAAATATATATTTCTTCTACAATAAATATGTGTGTTATATAATCTATTGCAATAATAAATTTTTATTTTATAGAGAGTTTGTGGGCGATTGCTTATTGTTCTTGAAAATTGAAAAAATAGTGTAATTATATATATTGATCAAAATTATATGTATTAATTGCATAAAAATCTAAACTTGTGAATTATTTAAGTAATTTATGTAATAAATTGCAAAAAAAATATATTAAAAATTTGTATATTTTTGCATTCCAAAATAAAATAATTTAAAAAATTTTACTTTAAAGCAAGTGCAAATTAAACTGAGACTACTATTTTATAAGTATGCAAAAAGACAATATACTTGATAACATGCCGTATCAAGAGATATATATTTACATTCAATAGATAACGTTTGAAAATTTTAGAAAATGTTTTACTTTATAAAGTATTTTGGACCACAACCAAGAGATTCCCAAAGTCTTTAGATTCTAATATAAATTATTACAGTTCCTATCATAAAGTGATAAAAAGTAGAAAAAATTGTGTGAAATATCATATACGTATATATAAAACATATTAAATTATACATTTAGTGGCATATATATATATATTTGTGCTGTTATATATTATATAAAAAATATTTAAAGTGTATTTTATATAACATATCTAAAGTTTTGCATTAATTCATAACGTGTGATTATGCGGCGATTTAAGACAGCAATATTTTTACATCAAAAGCAGAATAAACGACTTATATTTGATTTAAAAATGGTATTGCTATATTAAAAAATATGTATATATATACAAAAAAGCTTACCTCTTGATCTAGTTTAGGAGGTGGTGTAGGCGCAGGCGTAGAAGGTTTCTTTATAATAGTTGGTGGTGGCGGAGGAGGATGTTCCGGAGGACGTGGCAGAGTTGGGCTATTATTCGATGTTGACATTCCCAAGGGCCGTGTACCACCCAATCCGCCTTTTTCTGGATCGGGTACTTCGCCGGGAGTTTCAGGTTTGTCTTCAACCGAGGTATCGAACACAAGTTGCAATGGTTGTTGTCCTGTATGAAGAAAACTGCATAAAATATCTTTACGAGAGCATTGCAGTTCACGCGAACTACACTGAATCTTTTACCTGTTGGTGGGCTTTCAGAGTTTCTAGAATTATTCAGCGAAGGCGCCGAACGTTTAAGCAACCTGCCCCAAGTTGCGACGTTTATATTCATTTGATTCGCTCTTGGGAAATTTTTCACCTGCTGCTTAAAGATCTTGCGTTGACGCTGTAATTTAGGCTTTCGCGATATCATCGGATTCAAGAATTTTATTTCTGCAAACAACAATCCTTGCGGTTCCAATTGTAAGGCCATGCCGTGTCGAACATCGTCAATAAATTCTTCTAAACGTAAAAACTTCACCGCGCAAAGAGATCGCCAATCTTTCCAATAAATGCCTATTTCAAGTTCTCTTGACTTATCTAGCTCAATAGAAAACCTAGAAATTTATTTTGATACGTGAACACAAAATACATAATAAAACACGAAATACGTTTGAACACATATAAGATACACATGATATAATTGGGATCAAAAATCAATAGAGTATTACCTTTGGTCCCAAGCTTGTTGAGAACACGGACGCCAACTAGTTTGTCCTACAGTTTGGTTATCCAATTTTATAACCGCCATTATATCATCTAGAAACACAATGACAATCAATGACGAAAATGTTATTGTCAAAGTACTAAAAACTTACTGCTTGTTTCGTCCTTCACGCTGTATGACTTGCTTGAGCTGCGTCCTGTTACACCTTTAACAAAGCTACGTAAATCAGGACTAGCTGGATGTTCTCTTCTTGTACGTCCAGGCACTTCTTCTGCTAGGTCTTGACATCCCATTAACCTTACCTATACAAATCATATAGCATGTAATTGAAGAAACTAAACGTTATTGATCGTTTTATCATGTTTCCATACCTCTAATTGTCCTGTGACAGCGGCGCATCTTGATACTGAAGCTGGTACAGTGGCTTTACCCTCCAAAGGACCGCGAAACGGTTGCAATGATGTATAAGTAACAGGAACTGGACTTGCCGACTGTACGCTAGCTAATTCTCTTTTTAACTGAGCTGCGGTGCCGCTATCAGGTGGTAACTCTTGTCTTCTGAGCTCGAGGGATAATCTGAGCAAGTCCAATTTTCTACTGGATTCCGCAAGACTTGCTTGAGCCTGGTAATTTATGATTTATGTAACAATATGCAATTCATGTGTACGAAACGTTTTAACACATTAATTGTAATATTACGTTAGATTATTTGTATTCTACAAGCAATATAACATTGACAGGAGATTAAATATACACACGTAAACAGAAGCGATGATTGGCATAAATCGTGTATTTATTAACATTAAATACAATCAGTATAATACATTTCTGTTAATTTATATAAATGCTCAATTTCCACCAGAATGTCTGTTTAGCAATCTCCTAAAAATTAATTTAAATAAAAAAAGCTAATACAGTATATGGAATACTTCAGAAAATATAAATTAAACACTCAATCACAATGTGCAAAGTTTATAGAGTCTTTATTTGCCATGAACACTGGAACGCAAGTTACTTTATGCGTTACAAGACTTATATTATTAATAAATAAAGTAGAAAGCATGTCCATTTAAAAGCTAAAAAATCAATATATTTAAACTTTCCAGAAAATTTAAAATTCAGATGTCACTCTTTGCGCAATTTGAATGCTGGATGTCGTTCGAGTTCACCTAACGAAGAAGATCGTACTCTCGCTCTTTCTTCAAAGTACCTGCGACAGTGCTCGCACGAACATGTCGGATTTTTCGAAGGACCTATATGATGACCGGGTTTTCGAAACGCGCTGATTACCGTTCCAAACCTCGAGGCTTTTATGATATGATCAGTTTTTTCCCCATACGGCGTAGTAAAGGGAGACGTTACGCGAGAAGGTATTGTTGATGGGAGAGGAGATGGACTCTTCGATCCGAACGGGCCGATACGATCGCGCAGAACATTTGAATACGGAACGTAATCGCGAGTCGCGAGCTGAGAATGTTCTTGAGCATTTCCATCATCCAAACCTAAACCTAAACTACTTGCGTCAGCTTCCTCTCTGTGATTTTTGCTCGAACAACGGACAATCGAATCTTTTTTAACGATTTGTGATTTATTCTCGCCGGACACGAAACTCCAACCAACCGCTCCGCTCTCGTCGGAATCCTCAGCACTCTCATCGGATGACCAACCAATCTCGTGTTTCTTGAAATATTCTTTCATTTTTCTGTTTTGCAGAAGATGTTTTCGTTCAATTTGCGGCGATCGCCAGGATTTATTCCTTTTATTGTTAACCTTCGCTAACATATCCAATCTTCGTATTCTGTCTCGATCTATAGAATTGGCGTATTCGAAACTATCGCAAGGTGTCAAACCAGATTTGTTGTTGATCAGAGATTCGATATCCGAGAATGTGTCCTTCGATGATGTCATGGTCGTTGAATCGCATGGCGAGAGAGCCGTGCTGGACGATGCCGCGGACCATGGTAAAGAGTCAAGGTCTCGTATACCGCTGTACGAACTAAATCGCGAAGGATAAAGAGAACTCAAAACGTCCTCACTGTCGTATCCTTTCGAACTGGCCAATGAGGGCATCCTCATCGGCGCGTTTCTGAAACTCGCGCAACGTCGCTCGGCGCTGCGCTTCAGAAAAGCATTCGCGTCCTGAAATCCTCTTGGTAAATTATTCGTCGCTTGAGTGTGAGTGACTCTGACATCTTCGTTTTCAAAAACGGTCATCGGCGTGCTGCGCTCGTCGTCGCTGATCGTCGTGTTCGTGCTGGCATCATCGTCGGATCCCGTGCAGTACACATCGATGTGTACCGTTCGTGATTTGTGCTTACTGCTATCTTCTTTTGCGGAGGAATCTGATTTTTCTGCATCAGCCGGAGGACCGGAACTGGAAGTCTTACATGACGGTGGAGGCGATCGAATTTCCTGCTAAAAAAATACAATCGTAATATATGACATTTTAATTGCTTGTAAATATTCAGAATTCATGCACTTACCTCCTTCTTTTCCTGTTCGACATGATGGTGGATACCAGTGCCTGATTTCCTCCTAACTTTACTGCTTCTCGATATAGTCGATGAAGAACGCACTGATTCGACGTCAGTGGTCTGTGAAGACGCGTCTTTGCTGACCCCGGTGGATTTACTATTCGCGGACTTTTCCGCAACGCGAGTGCAAAAGTGCGTGGTAAAGGCGCTCGATGCGGTTCCTTCTGCGCAATCCTCGCAGACTTCCGGAACTGTGCTGAATTGGTGATGGCGCGGAAAGATGTGTTGGTGCGACGGTCGATGATGCCAGGGATCGACGGAAAAGATTTTCGACGATTCGTTGGTTTTTTCGGGATTTGTCTTGTCGGCGCCCGTAGTGGAAAGCACGATGCTGCACGTGCTCTTGCATCGACGATTGTACTGCTGAGACGGACGTCGTGCGGGCAAGGTCGTGTACGTGTGCGGGGTGAACTGTTCGCTGTTATAACCGGAGTCAGACACGTTCGCACGACCTCTCGACGATGAGACGGAGTCGTCGTTGCCCGACGAGCCCGAGCGCGGCAAAGTGTAAGATTCGCCTGACGATTTCTGGAACGGCCTCTCGGGTGGCGTGGATGTGAACAGTATATTTCCCCGTTGAAAACCGAAACCGCCAGCGCAGCCTGACGATAAAGATGAAGTGTTGGAAATGATTGCCGGTGTCGGTGAGATTGTCGTGTTCGGGTCGCTCGTGTTCCAGCGGCATATCATGCGGATACCGCCCGCATCGGTAGTGGTGGTGGTGCCCGGCGGCACTTGCACGGTCTCAGAGGTCACCGCGTCGCCATGGCGGATTGTGACTTCGGCGCGCACGAGCCACGGTGGCACTTGGCTCGATCCACCGTCGTCCGACCTATCCTGACGTCCGTACATCTCGCGCCTCTTTTTTTCCTTAGCCGCCGCCGCGCCTTTATCCACCGCAGAACATTGTCGTCCTTCAGTCGACTCTGTTGTGAGGGCACATCTGTCCAGAAGAGATGATAATGCAATTCTCTCGTCTGTATCCTTCTTTTCATGGATTTAAAATCGCTGCTCGAATGCGCGCAAATCGTCGGTGATTTCAACACCTGTAACCGCTCATTCGATTTTTCGTCCAATTTCGTGAGATACGCTGAAGAAAAGTCTTATGTAATGTCTATTTGAACTTAGCGACTTCTCTTGCTTGACGACCTCGTTCGCAGCACAGTTTTTCCCGGAAGGATGGTAATACTGCGATATTGCATCGCCACTGATCTATTTTCGGGTTTCGTGTGTGTTCGAGAACCGTCCGAGAATACGTTTCTTTTCACTTCAACGTAAAATTTTCAAAGTTGATGTCGAAAGAAACTTCAGATGACCGAATGTACGTTCGCCACTTTGCACTAAATTTTCGTTGTGTTAAAAACTATGTTATCTTGATTGCACAAATCGATTGTTTATAAATTTATCGCTTCGTTGGAAATTACACAATGCTTCCGTGATTGTTGCGGCTACCGTGATCTTTCATCTCGGCAATAAGGCAATAAACTGAGCGATGTAAAGCAACGATGCGGTGTATAATTAGCACAAAATAAATTTAGAGCAACGTTATAGTCGCACTAAGAATATATATCTGGAATACGATGATACTTTTCGTGCGACGACATCCACCGACGCAGTAATAATCATGCGCAATAATAATGAAACGCACAGCCAGGTCAAGTATGTGTGTGTGCCACGTTACAAAAATTGATTTATTAATTCCTTAAAAATCTCACGCGTATCTATTTAGTCTCATTGAGCGCGCACCACAATTGGCATATATATGTATATACACATTTATACACATACATATATCTATGTGATTAAAATTATTTGTCATATATGATCTCGAAAGCAGCAGTCAAAAATCAATATTATCCCTGAATTAATTCGCGCGTACTACACACAAATTCATCCAGGATTCGAGGATTATAAACGAACTTTCGTTAGTGACGAGCTGTTTACAACTCGATCAGAATTTGAGCGTCCAGTTAGTATACAAGTATCCTGACAGCTTAAATCAATTTTAAAACAGACGTCTTCGGTCTGTCAGTCTTCTCTCAGAGCGCAATATTCGGGAAGAGGGCGGCAAAGTGGCTCCAAACGGAGCTACAACTGTGGGCGGCTTCGTGTCAGTCTTCAGAATCATAATTAATGGCTGCAATCCGAATGTGTGGTCGATATCTTCCTGGATATCCACTTGACTTGGGCGTACGCATTCCACAAGCGCCTCCTTCGCGGTCGATCGGCGCACATGTCGTCGGTTTATCGCGGTGCTTACGATACTGGGTGATGCCAGTTCTTCTCGAGAGATGGTAACTAAGCGCGACCCGAAAAGGCGTCACGAGAGACGGCGGGGTAGCGCGGGCATCGGAAGATCTATTTTGAGAGAGGCGCATATACGCCATCGTTTTCTCTCTTTCTCTCGGATCCATGTCGATTCGTGCAATTCGCGTGATCAGGCTGTCGTTTTCGTACGCCGGCTGTTACAACTGGAGAAACGTTCTCATCGACGAAATCATGATACCGCTCGCGCGAAATCAATTTCCGCAGCGATAACACGTAAAGTACTATTATAAATGAACCGGTCGTTGACTGATGTTTAAAAAAGTAATGTAAAAACGCAGTTTATATTTACTTAATAATAAAAAAGTAATTTTCAACGTAAAAAAAGACTAATACAAAAAGTGAAATGTCATGCATGTATAAATGCCTTTCAGTCTTAGAGAACATTTGCTCGTGGCCAGAAACGGAAATTGTTCGCGCATTGTATGATATTTTCACCGAGAGGTGAAGTCAGACGATTTCCACGTTATTATCGTTTCGAAACAGCTCTGTCAGAGAAGTGACGTAAATAGCTTCCTTTAACGCTACATATACGTGCGCATTACAAAAGCCACTCGCGGATTGCGTGTCACACACAGGTGCCTGTTTCCGCTTTCGCGCTGACGGCTAGCATATTAGAAATAAAACCACCCACCTCTGTTAAGGCCTTCTTATCAGCAACTTTGGCACTTTGTAGAAGACGTATCACGTTCTTGGCACCTTCTACGACAGCTGCCTCTATTCGTAATCGATGCCGCAGCTCTTCCACCCTCTCTTCCAACGCGAGTTCCAAGCTGGGCTCGTACCTATCTATAATGTAATCATTTTATTACGTTTATTATTACGTTTATTATTTACGCCACCTCGACAAAATCGCGCTAATCGTTACTCAAGGTGCCTATCAACGGCATGCGATTATTCTTTTACGTAACCGCAAGATATACTCCGCCCACGCTTTATATCATGAAAAAAGTAAACTATTACACGCGTAACGTATCCTTCTACGAACAAAGCGCCTTCTTCCAAGAAATACCATTTATAAATGCCACGATAACGGATATACTACGCAACATTGTACCTCTATGCTGAATACACGCGACACAAATTCCCGGGTAAGATACGAACGCGTACCGTATTCTGGAACAGTTTCATTATTGCAGTAAATGTCAGCTTACTGTCTCTTCATTCCGCATAAACTTCACGTTAACAATGAAATGTACGCAGCTTAACTATGGCCGTTCAAACAATCAGACTCTGTGGAGATATGATACGTCCGAGAGAATTTATCGAAGCTGTTGACATGCGTTCTTGTATATCTATGTTGATGTTTATGCAGTGTTCTTAAATACAGATACGCGATAGACATATAATATACAGAGTATAACTAAAATAAAGAAACAGAACACTTTTGGGGGTGAGTTTTTTTACAGCAAAACAAGACAAAAGTTTTTATAGATTTACTCATAAACACTTTATTTAAGAGACATTGGCATCTAATGTTTCCAAATACTTTGTTACAAAAAGACTGACTGAGTTTTCGAACTAGCACGCCTCCCGTTTATTCTAATTGTCGATATGAATAATAATAATAATAATTAAAAATAAATTACTTTTTTATTTTCCATTAATAAACATTTATTTGAACTGTATCTCAGTAAGTTTGTGGATGTTGATATGAACTTTTTTTTATTTCCTTTTCCTGTTTGATATAAGGAACTCTGAGTTTGCTCCCTTATTTTAATTACATCCTGTATAACTCGTGTTTATAATTGTTTGTTTATTATATATCCAGAAAGTCAACATATTATTTACAAAAATATTTTGGAGGACAAACATAAATTTTTAGAATGCTGTGCATTAGACATTGTTATTAATAACAACCGAGATATATACCTTTGTTGCTAGTTGCTTCGCCATTCGGTGGTGGCGCATCACCTCGCTGTTGCTGCTGCCGCGCCTGTTTTACCTTCATAATCCGCATGCGTAAGAACTCGATTTTGGCGCGAGAATCGTCCAGCATTTGTTGAGCTTCCTGTAGCAATTTCTTGTCGCGATGGCCGCTCGTTAAACTCTGTATCATATTTTCAGCACCCTGCTTAACCTGTTTGAAATACAAACACATTTTCTATTGAAATCTTTATTGAATGAAATGATACGCGTGTGTCCGCATTACAATTTTCCAATTTAACGTACGTGCTCACAGTGAGCATATAAAAAGTTAACACTGTTATTTAAAAAAACAGAAACGTAAAAAAATAAATGTATTGTGGATCTATATAATTGTGAAACAACTGTAATAATTATATTTGGTTTTGTTCTCGCATTAACACGTAATAATTGGAAAGATTTGAACGCGTTACTCTAATTATTATACAGCACTTGATGCAACGAGATATTATTTTTAGTAGAGGAAAAACTGCGAACGACTCATTGCGACTGACTCACGCAAAACTGATACAAGAAAAGTGAAAGAGAGACTACTACCAAATATCTATACGTAATCACTCGAAAAGCGTTAAACAAATTTATTTTTAAAATATCGTGCGTCCATATGTTAAAATTATCTTGTTTTAATTATTACTTCAATGTAAAATTAATATATAACTGATATGTCAGTAGTTTTTTGACGTTTTTATGTTAGATTTATGTCAACTTTATAACTTAACATTTTGTGTGTCATTTGAAAATGGAATATTATTTTGAGTGCTTTTAACACAATTGACACGCAAAATAATCAAATTTACAACAATTGAAGGTAAAATAAATATTATCACGTGTTAATTTAACACAAAAAGTAAATGTTGTTTTAAAGTACATTCTTATGAGTTGTAATTGTAACTACTCTTCCATGTAGTTTTTCATTTTATATGTTATTATTTTATATATTATTTTAGTTTTACACTACACTTAAGTAATGTCAAAATAACAAATATAAATGTATTGTGTCAATTACTTAGTTGTCAAACATTAGTTGTCAATAACGTAACACATGTGTGACAAATGAGTTCATTTAATTTAAAATTTAAAGTGAACCTCCTGGGAAATGTAAAAAATATTAAAAATTAACATTTTCTTTTTACTGTATATGTTGTAAAAACTTCCGAGATAAGTATCAGTAAAGAAGCGCTGCCGCGTTATCGATTATTATCTTCTGATAAAGTATTATAACTACTTTATAAAAATCATGATAACGCGATTTATTTTATGCCAATATGATAATATCACAAACGTCGAGCAAAGCTTGAAAATTATTATCTATACATGAACTTTAAAATATAAAATATTCCGAAGTGTCGTTGAAAGCAGCATTTACCTTCAGTTCGATATTGAGCTGCTTCTCCAAGGACAGAAGTCGAAGATCCGTGAATAAACCTTCCTGACTCGGCGATGAAGGCCCCATCGGTGACAGAGGCGTGTCTAAAACAAAAATAGGCGCGCTCGCAAAACTAAAGAAATTCAAAATATAATCTACTAATACATCGGCGATATCGAAGAACGACAAACATTTCGCCTACATCAAACGGCGAAAATACGCGGAGAAGCGTGCGCGGTCTTAAAATTAGTTTTCAACTTCTATCGCGCATTCCTCGCTCGACTTTCTTGCACGCCCGCAAGAATTGCTATTTTTCCTTCGTGCACGTGTACAATTTTCCACATTAACATAAGCGCAATATACCAATGCGGACTTAAACACGTGCAGCGTTTTCATATCTCGCGATCTCCGATTCGATAGTGAGATAATGTAGCACGCTTAAAATCCTACTTTCCACATAACTCGGTGCTGACATGTTAAAGATGTTCCGACTCCCACGTATATTCAAAGTCGCGTCACTAAGTATACGAAGAGTGTGGAAAAAAAAAAAAAAAGTGATGTTCCGCTTTGTCTCAGGAACGCACCGTTATGAATTTCCCATTGCTTCCTTTCCATTAGATTCGCGCTCGAGGCTTGTCCTGTCGTAAAACGTCTTCGGGAGATAATGCAAATAGTGTATCTAACAATCGCGAGACGCGCAATTCTCTCTCGTCAAACGACGTAGTAAAATAGTTACATGCAAATATAAACTTTAAGCCACAATTTTATGAGTACATTTGTATACATATATGTATACATGTATCTATGCATTTTAATATACAATAATATTATATAAAATACTACGTATATATATATGTTGTAATAATATTATATAAAATAATATATACGTACTGTACACACAGAGCGCTTAATTCGTACCGGAACAGTAGTGTGTGGGAAACGCGAATCCTAATTACAAGCGTTATTTCCGCACCCCGCCGGAACTTCCAGCAATTACATTAATGAATGTGCCTTACGTAATCATCGTTATCTTTTTGTTGTACGCATATATTTTAATAATACAACAGCTCTAATGCTTTCGTAATTGAATTTTTCTGTAAGAAAACGCTTGTCTACACGATCATTACTCATATTCTAATCGTATGTAAAATTTAACGATCTTTTTTAATAAATCTAACGAAAATGATGTCAATGTCCCGCGAATAAACGAGAGTTCTTTTATGCCCCGCTGTGGGATAACGCGCGTCGCCGCTACTTGCGCTATTGCGTGCACATCGTTGCATGTGACCAACGCGCACGAATTTAGCTTGTTAGAGCCGCGATGTGGAGCACTTTTTCCTCCATTCAAGTATGCCCATTATGCGCCCCCCTTATACCTGGAACGCACGGGAAGCGACCGTAAACACGTGCATGCTACAGTTCCACGATTTTCCCGTGCGCACACACACACACACACACGCACACGCACACCGCGATAAACGACGCGTAGTACCCGTTCGACGCCAATGAACGGACGGACGGAACTTGTGCACACGCGTCTATGCACATGAGAGCATATCGACGAGTCCAAATAAGGCGAGGCGAGGGGAACGAGTAAATACTCGGTTTTTTACGACACTTAAAATGCCGAAAATGTATCGCCAAAATGTATCGTTGCCTTAAAAATCGCGTGAATCGCCTTAGTCAGCCGGCACGAACAGCATGCGTCTAATATTCATGATGTTATTTATGTTCATTTAGCATAAGAGCATGCAATTGTTGCGAAAATCTCCGGCAATATACGAGAGACGATTAATAAGTAAAAGTGAACAACGACAATTTATCTATTTGAAATGTAGTTGTTATTTTTCAATATTGTCGCCTTTCACCTTTAATATTAATTTTGACCAGCGCTTCTCGAGAGTTCACTTAACAGAATTTTCTTCGATTTCTCGCTCTTCAAAAGTCATTTATCAAGGCATCGATGACTTCATTGTCACTCGAAAACTGCTCTCTACTGAACCATTTTTTAGATTCGAAAATTAAATAGAAATCTCACGGAGCCGAGTAAAGCGCAAAGACAGCGGAATTCCAACTCCGTGAATATTTTTAGCCGTTGCAAATAGTTGAAGTGTGAGCTGGTATTGTCACCAAATCACTAAGAAAGTGTCTACTTCGTAGAACTGTCATACAAACTGTCGCACTATGTGCGATAGACAAGCTAGCGTTTGACATTTGTTTTTTCGAAAGATAAAACTTGTCAACGACAACAGCAATGTGATACTATACGTCATTTCGCGTACTTATCAATCGCCCCTCGTATGCCTTAGAGTAGATAAACTTTATCGCATAGATGTACTGATTACTCACAACTTGTTTCATTTTTTGTAATAAGATTTATTATCAAACGACTCGTCGAGATACACGGTAATAAGAATTCAATTATTATTATTCGATCATATCTCATGTGAACGTAAGAACACATCGTTTGCATCATAGCAATCTCATCGATCTTCATTAATGTTGACTCCATTTTCTCTCGGGACAATCGCGGAACGGCTATTATTGCCCGCGAGCATATAACGAGGAACATCGAGAGAAACGAAGAATCGAGTCTCGCCGCGCGAATAGCAAACATGCGCCAGCCAGGCCTTCAATGCGACGAAAACGGCCTGGAGGCAGTGTAAAAGAGTTTGCGGGGACAATGCGGCATCGAGAGCTCCGCGAAACCGTGTCATTAGCGCAGCGCGACCGAACACGTGCCCCATTATATTCCGGCGTTTCTGTCCTTGTAAGCCGTGTCGATGCATATACGGAGACCGGCGACAAAGGCCTTCCTTGTTTTTGATACCACTGCTAGGCATCGCCCTTGCGTAAATTCCTGTTTCTCTTTCATCCGCAGAGGTCTATATATATGTATATCCTTCTCGGCATCCCTTCCCGCGAAACAGTTTACCGATGCGCTCGTGTATACACGTTGAAAAAGGGGAAAGGAAGGAAAAAGGAGAAAGAAAAACGGAAGGGTGGTTGTGCCAAGATGCACAAGGTGACTGCGGCTATTCGCCGCCACTTTCGCCGCGGTTCAACGACTCGAACGAGCGCGCACGCAACCCTTTCGGAAGAAAAGCGCGTGCACTCTCGAAGAGCGGCCGGATAATTGCTCTCTTTCTCTTCTTGTTTGCGGCGAAAGGAGAAAAAGGGCAACGCAGCGACTTGCTTGCACGTGAAGTGGCGATAGTTATGCAAAACGCCTCGGCTATCGAGGCGAACGTGTAACCAGGTGTGTTGTTAGTTTAGTATCTCCAGACGCGGTTTACAGTAACTCCTTTGATTATACATTCTGAAAAATATTTTAGACAAAAATCATCATATATTCTTTTCTCTTCTCTAAATCGTTTTAATGTGAAAAATCGCGGACTAAAAGAATATTATCAAGTAAATTATATATACGGCAACGTCTCTCAGTGGTTACACATCGTAACCGCAATACGCATCGCGCTGTATCGTTGCGCAGAAGCGTGCGCCAAAAAGAGAGAAAGAGAATCTTCTTCTCTCCCCATTCATAACTTCGCATCAAAGCTGTTCCGTCGTTACACGAGCGTGAGTTAGCGATACGTTCATAAAGCATGAACGCATCAAAAGGGGAGAGAAACTCTTGTGCAGTTCGTTAATGCATGTAAGACGCGATTGTTCGTGTGTGATGGTTGTCTGCCACATACTTATTACGGCATTGATTAAAATAATTACTGTAACACACTCCACGAGGAAACGAATCTCAAGCGCTTTATTTATACATTTATAAAAGCCAACTCACAACATAATATATCGAGTCCGCTTGCGAGCGCGTCCGTTCCTAGCAAAATCTCGTCGTTTAACTAACAATTGCATCACCTACGGACGACGTGCAAAACGCGACTGCAACGTAAAGACAGAATTTTCCGAATATTTTCCATAAGTCTCATATCACTGATGCATCTCTGGCACGTCTTCGAATACTTGTAATGCTCAATAGAAAAATCTATTTATCTGATTTCATAGAAACTGAATCTTGGCAAAATATAAGCGTTGTTGCCGTCGTATTATTTTTTCACGACACATCGTAACGCCTCACTTTATATGTCATCATTGAGAACATGCGGAACTCATGTTGTTTTCTTTTTATATTGTATTTTATTCATTGTTTCAGACGTGAGCTTTTCGAGTTATTCCAAGCTGCTCCGCTCTTTTCATGTTTGAGCCAAATTTTTCTTCTTTAGAATCTTTGAAATCACTTTTTACATATTTTGTGAATCACCATATCTTTGTCTAGAACAGAACAAATCATTCGAATTGTTTCATTTTTCTTTAACTCAAACGCAAAGAAAATGCAGTGCGCCTGATATGCGTCTTGTTGCATTTATCGTGAACACAACTGATTTTTAAGTTATATCGGTTAAGTTATATCGGTTTATATCGGTCATACAGTTAAGTTGTTTGGAGCTTTGTAAACATAAATGATTTCTTTTTAAAACTATCATAAGATGGGAAAATAGTTTTGAATTTAAAATCCAAAAAAGTGAGTGAATAGGAACTGAATTATTTTACATATCTAATATATATAAAAATTATTTATAACAATCCTATCTCAAATTGTATGATGCATCAGGAAGAGATTTAACACCTTGTAACTGACTTTAAAGGAGAACTATTTCGGCGCTTTGATAAACTTTGGTTGCAGCGGAACATCGCTTTTTATTGCGCATCGGACAAATTTTGTTATAAACACGCCAAGGCGGTGATTTGCATAAACGGCAAAAGCGTAGCAAGATATTAGCATATGCCTCGAAAAAAAAAACTTATGGTGCGTTACCCCGGGCGTTCGAGCAAAGTAGCAGTTAAGTTATTAGCATAGAGCCACTGGTTGGCGATCGGAAAAATCGCGAGACCGGTCTGATAGAAAGTGCAAAAAAGTCATAATGCGGCCCGTTACGTCGGCAAAAATCACTTAAAATCCGTTCGAGTAATGCGGCATCGCAAAACGATGCACACACACACACATGTGCAGCCGTCAATAAAGCACTTTTATACCGAAACGGAATACGAAAATGAATTAGATAATTATTTAGGAGAACGGTGTTGGAGAGATTTCGCTCGTTCGCTGCGCGTCGTATCCTTGACGGTTGATACAAGCTACCGGAACCTATCGGTTATCTGCAGTTATTGAATGATCGTAGGCGTCAATTGTCATCCATGGTGAGCGCGCGTTGCACGCGAGTGCAAGCGAGAGGAAAGTTTATATAAACGACGTCAATATATTCTATGTATAACGGACGAGACAAGATGCTTGTATCTTGTGGTGCTTATTGAAGTTTATCGATTTAGTCTATTTGTTCGTGATGTCTCGAGAAAGGGGTTACGCAATGCAGATATCGTTCAGGTTTATCGTGTGTGCGATAACGTCTGTCTCTCAGAAGTATTATGTGCCAAATAAAAAAAAATAAAAAAATTCTAAGTCTTTTGAATTTTCAGATTTTGTTTTTTTGTGGTTAATACACTTCTGGCGTGATGTAATCACGTAGCGAACAGGTTGTTGCACGCACGTGTAGAATGACACGACAAGAACAAACATCGAGATCGTAAACGACTCTGCGCGCAATAAAGATCGCGGGTGGTGTATCAAGTGGTGTACGGCGAAAAGGGAGCACCTGAGCCTCCGGCTCGATTAAGAAGTTTTATGAGCGCTGATGACGAGATCCGATAACGAATCCAGAACTCTCGTCGCTCCAGTTATACGGAAGCGCAATGCACTATACTGCGCACGAATGCGGTGCGGCATTACGTGCATCCGGAGGGGTAGGCCTTATAGAACGTATGAAATTATATTAGGTCTGCTATATTAAGGTTGTGCTATGTGTAGACGGAAGGTATGATTTTAATGGTATGCATATATTTTAGTGTGTGTGTGTGAATCATTCTTACAAATTAAACATGTGCCGGCGATCGACCTTTTGCGTTATTATTATTATGTCATTGTTGATAAATAATTCAGGAACGCTATTTTTCTTTCGCGCGAACCGCAAACATTTCAGTCGCTAAGACAAAGGTTTGACGTTAAAAATAATGGCAATGTCACATGCCAGTAATTTCACCTGCTTTAATCAGGTATATAATAGAAGTGACTTCTATACTTATACAGGGTGACCAATGGGAATGTGTTGAAAGTAAATAGTTATATATCCCCTTCTCGATTTCGGTAACTGTTTTACCGACTAGGG
>QVOB01021224.1:0-19080 GCA_014839585.1 Pseudomyrmex concolor | reverse complement strand
TCTCTCTCTCTCTCTCTCTCTCTCTCTCTCTCTCTCTCTCTCTCTCTCTCTCTCTCTCTCTCTCTCTCTCTCTCTCTTGCTCTTTCATACTTTTTTGCCCGTCGTTTACCTAGTTAAACGAGTCAGATCTTCGTGTTAGACGAGGATACGTTGGAGAGTGTGTGCATTTTTCATGATGCATCTGAGAACGCTCGGCTCGCAGCGTATTGCGGCAGAATAAGACACTCTAGCTTCTTTATAGCGCAAACGTGAGACGGCGACCCTCTGGTTTGGCGAGAGCATTGTCTTACGACTGCGCGGCCAGTTTGATAGTAATTTTCGACAATACGCTTTACTTTTTCATTGTCTATTCGGAGAGAGAAACGACCATCAAGCGAATTCGAAAGAGATATAATGCTTGAAAGAATATACGCTATAGAAGCGCAACGTTCACAAACGATTCAAAGAAAATCTTCTCTTGATTTAATTTTGGTTTACCGAAATGAGATCACGCATATAGTTTCACTTGCGCCGTTTTCTAACGGCAAATGAAATTGAACGACACCGTCGAGACTCCGCCTGTCTCTGTTCTCCTGTCTCTGATCCACTTCTCTTTCTCTCTCTCTCTCTCTCTCTCTCTCTCTCTCTCTCTCTTTCTCTCTCTATGTCTGTGTGAAGAGACCGGAGGTCCGCAAGCGGTAAATTAATTCGAACGACAAGCGCAGTCGGCGCTTCCACTCGCCGAATAAACATCAGGGCCAGAAGTTGACCAGACCGGGACGACCTCGGCACTAGAGGACGCGCCATATCTGGGATCTACGTGCCCATTTCCCGTGGCCCGTATAACGTATTTGGCACCGATCCTCCGTTACATCTGCATCGGACGTCGCCGGCGAACGTTGCGCGAGACGGATTATAGGACGTACATACGTTTCGTCGATCCGCAAATTGCGCGACTCCATCTTCGGATCGACACGAGTCTATACGTCTTTGAATTTTTAATCTGTTGCTTAATTACCAAGCTAAAATAAAGACATTAATATTAGTATTAATATTAATGTAATTAGTGAAAAGCGTTTCGTGTGTTTATATTTTAAACGTATAATTTAATTTATAAATTTACATTTTACGAATATTGTTCTCTCTTTGATAAAAATTATAAAAAAACACTCAATGTTATATTCCTTTGTTATAATTTCTAAATAAATGTTTTAATTATATTATTTTCTGAAAATATACATTTTGAAGTTTAATAAATACAGTAGTTTTTTGTTTAGAGAGAGTGCAAGAGAGAGAAAGATTTGCCTCATACTGCGATTTCATATTTTTAATGGTTAAATTATTGACCCACTTCTAGTGTAGCTCAAGACTCGGTCGCATTGGAGTTTAAGTGACGTGGGCTGATTGCAACGGTAGATTAGCCGGAGGCTAACCTACGTTCCTACGTTCGCGCGGACTATAATCTAAACAAGCTATCATTAATTTTAGTACGTGTGTTGGATGCTCGCAGTACCAATAAACATCACAGACAGCGATCTGGCTCGCGGCAAGTACCTGACGCACTTTGAGTGCTGACAACATTTGAGATATACGCGTCCATATAATATATATTTACCGTATCTGCCCCAGATGTTACCGTTTGGACACTCCGGTGACGAACGTCATTCATTATTTCGCGTCTAGCTTATATTAATTGCGAATGAGTCCGGTTTTGAACGTTTCGTGCGCATTTTCAGTCGGTTGACTATTTTTAGCTACCTACTTTGCGATTAAAAAAGATTGATAGAATGAGGAAAATATGTTTACTATGCAGTAGTAGCATTTGTAGATTATTTTATATGTAATAATTTCGATTGAACATACAATCTACATTAGAGAATAATATGTTCTCAAATATTTACGTCAAGTTAAAAAAACACATTAATCATTATCTGACACACATAGAGTTGCCATCCGTCCTTTTTTCTCCGGATACTGTCTTTTTTTCAGAGTATCGGGGACTTCCTGACGGATTTACCGAAAGCGTGATTATGATTGTCCGAGGGATTTTAGGGAATTTTCTAAATATTTTACTTTTTTTCTCCCGCGTTACCCTGAGGTAAGGTTGCTATTTGTCCTCTTTTTCCCCAGACACTTCATGGCAACTCTAGACACACATGTATTTAGAAATCGCACACAATCGCGGTCGTGTTATATTTATTTGACCGACTTACACATTTTCTCGCACATGCTTTCAGGATGATTAGAGTCAGTACTTTTATTGCCGTAAGAAAGAAATATACTGCCAAAAGAAAGTAAGATTTAACGCATTTAATCCTTTCTAAACGGTGGCCTTTGAAAAAGTACAGCTGCGTATCTCAAAGAACGGAAAAGTACCACTTCCTCTAATTACTCTGCTTGTGTGTGAAGTTTCTAGGATGAGAGGCGTCTGCCGGAAAACCGTTATGCTACTTCAAAGCCATTCCACATTACTCAACAGCTTTTAATTGCGATACAAATAAATTATTCGATTCATCTTGTTCGACTTATCGCACTAATTATACGTCTGCCTCAACTGCTTTTTATATATAAAAATACTCCATTTCTCAAATAAAAATAACTAGATTATTATCTTGAAAGTTTTTTATTCGCTGACGAATATCGCAATATCAAACACATATTAATATTAAAGCGAAAATTACTTATAATTCTTAATATAGGAACAAAAATTAAGAGATTGATTTATGATCTGTATTTTTTATGCAACATTAACGATAAAACGAAATAAATTAATTTTTAAAATTTATAATTAAACTTTGATATGTAAAAGTTTTCTTAAGAAAGTTTGTTTTGTTTTTCCACACAGATAAACGCTTTTATTCGTGGCTCTTTCAATAAATTTATGAAAACGAAGTAGTGCGAGTCAGGCTTTAGAACGGCCGCTCGAGTCGTATCGGGCGCGCGCGAGATTTCACGGAAAGTAAAGTGCAGGTGGGCAAGATGTATGCGTGTCGAGATATGAGGTAGCTCTCTCTTATCGTCGGTTTATCGACGCTCTATGTTTCGCAACGGGTAGAAGGACGAAGCTTTAGCACGCGACTTTCTCACATCCTCGGAATGACGTTTATATTCCTAGCGCGAATCGTTCTCGTATCTCTCGTATCCGTTCGAAATCTGCAAAGATATCTTGATTTTTTTACGGCGCCAGTTCCGATGTGAGAATGTCTGTTACACGTCTGGATAAATTTACAAACGCGACTTTTTTAAATTTCAGTTTTAAACATTTAGTTAACGCAAGAGTGTAACTACACGTTTTTTCCTAAAAGTTAAAAACAGAGTCGAACCCAAATGCTCTTGGACGCGGAAAACAAGTGCATTACAGATAATTAGTTTCATTATATAAACGAGTAAAGTATCTGATTGCGCCTCGTATTTGACTATCCGCTACAAGTTTAGTCGTACTGTGACAACGTAGTGCATACACTGCGAGTTGCGCAAGTTCACGCGAACGGTTGACCTCGTAGAAGTTTACCCCCGTACCTGGCAGCGGTATTCCATTAACTTCTGTCAACGCCAAGCACCGCAAGCTCTCCTCGCCCGTGTTCTGAATGCGGCAATAAGTTAAAATCAAGCGCTTAGGCTCGCAGCAAGACTTCGGTCTTTCAAGCAGTTTTACGTGGCAAGTCAACGCGATTTAAACTTAATTTAAATCAACATTGTTATTGTTCCCATTTATTTTCAATTAAAAGTTTATTCTCATAATTGTTTCGTTAAAACGAGAATTTTGTATGCGTATAAATCTTACGATTTTGTATTTCGAGCTTCTTCTTTTCTGATGCAAACATGCGAAGTGATATACAGACGGTTTCTTACACGCGTGCATATCAGAATCCGTGAGACCGTGACATGGGGTTGGAGGAGAGAGGGAGTTTCGATTTGATCGTATTGCATTGCGAGGATGTGCTGCTGAGTCGCGTCGTGTCGCTCGTGGCAAGATTCGAAAGTAGATCGGGAAACGGCGGGGCAGGCGTGCGACAGACAGGCAAGGTAATACATACAATCTCCCTTGTTGTCTGGGTCGCCGTGAAAAGGGGATGAAGGAAGGAAGAAGAGACGGAGGAGACGATAGTGAAGGAAAGAGAGAGAGAGAGAGAGAGAGAGAGAGAGGAATGAGGGAAAGGAAATCAAAGTAAGGAAGGAAAGGGTGGAGGATGAGAAAGGGTGAGAGAGTGGACAGAAACCTCTGAGAAACTTTGAAAAGAGTGGCAGCCACCGGAAGTCTTATAAACAATTCCAAAAGCGGCAAGACCGAGCCGTCCCCAACTATTCTCGCGCAAAGAGGATCAATGGAGAACGGGATGCGTGTAAACAACGAAATGTTACGTGAATGTGTGTCCGGGATAGAGCCGTGTATTTCACATGCGCTTGTTCGCATAAACACCCACCACGTGCACAAACTAGAGACGGACGCGCATTTGGATTGCATCCCTCCGCGAAAACGCGACCGAAATTTCTACGAGTGAGCATGAGCTCGCATTAGTTGATGAAATTCGAGAATTACGAAAAACTTGCTTATTGGCTTGGTTTTCGGCATTGTTTCCTTGCATCCATGAAAGAGCCGCGCTGACGAGAGAGTTATGCTTTATGCGCCGTCACGCATTTTGTTCTCTATCCCTTTTACAGTGGCTGTGAAATTTTAGAATCTTCCGCAGCTGTACCGTTCGAATGTATTCGAGTACTTGCGAATGTTCATATATAATGCATCACTCTCTTATCTCGATAAAGTAATCGTTGTCTCTATAAATTTAATTTATAAACAAACTATTTTAAAATAATTTTCTCACGCTTAAATATTAAATCTGAATAAAATCTAAGAAGAATATTTAAAATAATTAAGTGTTAAATACGCAAAAGTTTTCGAAGTTTCTCAACCAAACAATAGAAATATAAATAAGGCATCTTTTAAGAGATTCTATACATAGATTCTATATAGAGTCATTTCAGAAATGAACAGTTTAGGAAGAAGAGAAGCGGAATATACTCTCTGCCGCCAGACAACATCGTTGAGATTTCGTCTAATGGCGCGCATCGTCAATTCTCACGGGCGCGATATAATTTGATAATCAGAAAACGAGCGAAACAGCGAAACGGTTTCTCCGATCGCACGTGAACGCAATGCCAAGTATATATTCCCGCGGGGATTATGTGTTAAGTAGATATATGAGCTGCGCGCAGAGGATATCGCGCAGAAGTGGTCGGTCGATGCATGCAGAGGGGATATTGCAAAGCAGGCAAAAGGAATTGGTGAATCTGGCGCTCGCACCTATCCATCCCCCCGTAACTCCGAAGAGTTGCATTATGACGGGATGCATAATGCAAGATAGGTACCGCCGACGAGCTGTCTGTGCGTCATACATAGCAATGGCAGACGGACGCGATTCTGAAAAGGATTTTTCGAACAGGATATCCTCGCCACGGACCGCGTATATTTTCCATCCATGGCCGAGGTCGAGCGAACAGGTTGCCGCTTTTGTCGTCGATTTTCCTTGAGCGGCGCGATATCAGCCGGCTCGCCCGGATCGATGGAAACGAATACGTCGTTTCACGCAGCTCGAGTCGCGCCGCGATCGCGGAAAACTGACTGGAAAATCAGAGGAAAAGATGTATACGTAATTCTTGAGCAAAAGTCATATTGCATTATAAAAGATCGGAAGTGTGTATTTTGATAGCACGAATCAGCTAAATATTCTTATATTAACTTTTTGATTGAAGAAAAAATGAAAGCTTACGTTACTACAATTTTTTTTAATATAATTTATACGCAAAAACAATAATTTTTAGTAATTAGTTTGAAGAAATTTTAAAGAAAAAGGTAACTTTTCTTAGATTTTTTACAAAGAAAAATATTAACTCAAATAGAGCGCGAAGGAATGACTGTTATTTTCCGCTAACCAAGTTTTCCTCAGTAAAATGTAAAATAACACGAAGCAGATTCTCTTACGCGCGCCGTTAAATGCAGTTCTACGAGCCGCGTTATTCGTTTCCTTTTATCTCGGCTTAAACAAGAACGCAAACGATGGTCCGTGCGGAGGCTTAAACGATTCTCCCACGCTGTATTTAGGCGCGGATAAGGGATCTCTCATCGGGAGGAAAATGAGTGCCTCTCTTGAGAAAGTGAAACACAACTTCGTCTCTCCCTGGCAGGAAAATAATAACGGAATAATAACAGAAGACCTTGCGCCTCTCTGATGAGAATTTTATCACGAACGAAGCACTTTTGTCCAATGCTTTTCTGTCCGCGAATTTCTCTTTACACTTTCTCTCTTATTAAAATTAACCAATCGTCGACCTTTTTATTTATTTAGTATATTATAAAAAAATTACTTTCTAATAATAATAAAGGTGTTAAAGAGAGAATTAAGAAAGATTTTCTTTCAAATAGATTCATTTAAAAGACAGACACGTTACTGAAAAATGACGTTAATAATTTCAATTTTATTCAGTTTTCTTTTCTTCAATTGTTTGATAATTTTATTTCTTAAGATTTTCAATGTATAGGGCATCTAAAAGTCTTTCTAATGTAGAACAATTATGCATCTTTATTCCCTCATCATAAGAGTTTATATATAAGCAAGCATAAACACCCGCGCCAGCGTGCTGGAACTTAAGATGTTCGCGAAACTTTGGACGTAGCGAGAAGAACTTCAGCCACTCATTATGTGAAAATAGTATCAACACAAAAGAGAACACGTTCATCAGCCGATTTTAAAAGACCGTTAAAATATCCGCCATTATGCGCACACTTTGTCAGAAAATTTTGCAAACGAATATTTTGCAAACAACAATTTCGTCGTTTGCGCGTATTCAATTTCAACAATATTGCCAACATTTTATTGATTCGCGCCATCGCGTACTTTTACATTTAAAAACAAACTCGTCACTGCCGGCACGACGAGTCGACTTTATTTTTTTCCCGTGCGATCAGAATGGCCGAAGCCAACCGAAGCGAAGCAGCGTAAAACGGCGGATATACAAATATTGCGTTACACGGAAAAATACCCCGCGGAGATGCGCTAAAGCCGAAACAGAGAAAAAAAGTTATTTCCCGCGACAGCCACGCGATCCCACAGCATGTCGCTTTAAACCGATACTCGGATGCCCGCGCTCGTGAAAGTCCGGAATCAATGAGACCGAGTTGTGAAAGCGTCATGCGGAATTCTCAAAACGGGGAGTCTGTGGTCCCATAACAAGGAAAACAGCCGGCCGCAAAACACTGAAATTTCGACTGTTTCTCGTTCGAACTCTGAGCAATCGGAAACAAAACTATGCGCGCCGATGTCATTCAAATTTCGTGAAAAAATAATTGCTATTCTGTTTGCTCGCTCGACAACTACCAGTTTTTATTTCTATTTCATTGTATATTACAGAATAAAATTCACATACACGTGCGTATACGCACATGTAATGCACAAAGTATATAAATGTAACATTCTCCGAGAATGCGACGACAAAAAGACAAAAAGAGGATCCTCGAAACAGACCGGCGAAGCGGAGTAACTACAGGGCGATTTCACGTGATGTAATGTATGTAACGCAATATGCAGCGCGTCGTCTGTGTTGGGCCATTTGTTCGAGCGCAAGCAAGTCTCGCATTCGACGCAACTCGCACTATCAGACGAGCTCTGCGCCCGCGTTGATAACAGCTCGCCGCCGTTCATATTTTACGTCCCGGCTCATCAATAATTCATGCCGTGAATAATGTGCCGCTGTTTCGCGTTACTTTATACTCGGGTCTCCTTCCTTCCTTCTTCCCTCTCTTTTCCCCGTGTCCGCATCTCGTTCCACTGGGGTGCGAGAAGTCCTTCCCAAGGGTTTCTCACGACAGGGAGTGAGATCGGATGCGCGTACCATCCGATTAGGACACACTTGTCTTGAGGTTTACTCAACGAAACGAAAACTAGAAAAACTAGTTTGTGAATTGCATGTTAACTCCGGAGGGAGGGTTCTTCAGGACGACGGGAATGACGGGAAAGAGAAAACGTGACGTGTTACGTACCTACATCTTTAAATGACTAAAAAACCACATTGTTTTAAATTTTCCGAGCAAAAATTTTTAGAAGTTCCAAAACTGTTACGATAGCAAAAATTTGGAACAGTTTTTAAATTCTGCATTTTGGAAGCGCTTTAAATATTTGAAATATTAAATATAGGCTTTTTGAGGTTTTAATATCGGAAACTCTAATAATCTGTTGTGTAACACGTGTGCGTGTCTTTTCACGAAACATTTGCTTGTTTTCAGGTACATACACCTTCCCCTTCTGCACTTTTATGCAGGTCGGAAAAATACACTTTAAAAAATATACATTGCATGCACCATTGTTATTACTGAGCAGATATTTCTCCAGAAAGAACGCAGTTCGCGCAAAGACAATATACTCATTGCGGCACATTCCAGTCGAGCGTTTTCTCGCAAGAGTCGGGTGCGGTTTACTTTAACATTTTCGCAATAGTGTTCACTTGGTCACGTCATCGCTCGCACCGTGAAAAATGGCTGCGTTTCGTCTTAGCTATATTCTCCTTTTACTCCAGTTTCGCGAGACAACCACATTCTTTGTGACGTCTCTCGATTCATTTCGTAAAATGAAGACGTACTCAACATACTCTTGTTTCTTCTTTCCAACAACAGCATGTGTTCGAATTCTTCAATTTATTATAACTGACACAAGAAAATATAACTTTCTTTAAGAAATTTAACGTTTTCTTTTATAAATTTGTTATGCGAAGCTTGGCGTTTGTTGATTAAGTTAATTTTTCATGAAATTTTACGTTTAAAAAAAAGAAAAATAAATTATAATTCACATAAATAGAAATTGGAAAAGATCATTTGATTTATTATAAAGCTTGAATTATTAATATAATTTAGGAGATACAGACAGATATTCGTTTGGCGTTCAATATAGCCGTTTTAACATTACTCAACGTTATTTAAATTGTAAATATAGCATCTAAGTAATACTTAAATTTATTACATTTTGGCATATTCAAAACTGTTTGCTTTCAGATATCTGTTACAGAATCTTGAGAGAGAGGAGATTGGTTGCTCTTATATTATGTATTTACGATACTATTAGATTGTTACTATTAGATTGTTTACTATTACTGAAGTTTTAGAATATATTAAATAAAATCATATTCTAGATTTCTATTATCGATGTTTTAACGAAAATATCAAATATAGATTTACAGTAGTGCCTCGCGTATTTGCCGCACGTTTCCCTCAATATCTCTCGCAGCATTCGGTCGAGGCTTTCTGCGAAGCACTTCTAGAAATTAGTAGGGATGATTCGCAGAGAGATATTGAGGGAAACATGCGGCAAATACGCGAGGCACTACTGTATTTTTGAAAACATTATCGCACTATGTAATAAAAAAGTAATTAGCAATCGTAGCAAATAATTCAGCTTAGAGAAATCTTGTAATTTAACACACTTTTTGTAATTTAACCAGGTTTTTTTACTCTAAGCATATATATGCGTTATAGATTTTTAAAAATAAATATATTTCTGCTTGCAACGAAACGCTTTCTACGAAATATCGATACGAACAATTTCTAGTATTATAACATATTCGTCATCCGTTACTCCGCGGGACTGATTTGAATTCTCAGATCGATGAATAATGGATTTATGATTTATCCGCTTGTTACGTAATGCAAAAGATATGTACTTATTCTTTCGTGTTGTATCGTTCTCTTTGCATTTATCTTGCATTCTATATAGGTATCTTAAATTTTTACAATATATCCTTGGCGAGATACTAAAAGAAGTAAGACCATTTGCAGGAGAAAAAAGTACATATTTTTAATCGAGAATAATTTCTTAAATCTGCAAATACGCACGCGACGTAGTTTTTAATATGTAATGTTCTTATCTCGCGCGAGATTAAGAGAAAGAGATTAAACTCTGACATCGTGAAAATTAAATCTTATTACTTCTCTTTTTCTTGAAGGAAAGACGATCGTGCTTTTCGCGTCAAACGGATATTTTTGGCGATAGAAACGGACTTATCGGCTACTCTTAAAACATGAGAACGAGGGACGGTCGCTTAACCTTCGCCCGATCGCGTTTTCTGTATCTTCTTTTCGTTTCTCTAAACCTCTCAAGCTGTCTTCGTGGAAGACATGAAAGCTGGGGAATCCCCACAGTGATATCTAGCATCGTCTTCAGAAAGAGGAAGAGAAAGAGAGAGAGAGAGAGAGAGAGAGCCGGGTTCTTCGATACGACGACTCGATGTTTTGTGTCAAATTAGCGAAAAAGTAGTGGCGTTTTGTCCCGCGGGAGGAACCGCTTCGTGCAACACACTGCAATCGTGTAAGGAACGGTGGGATTTAAGAGATATCCCGTAGCGGTTTCTGGCTCCCTGTAATTCAAGTTCATATATTGGACGATTCCCTGTCGCGGATCAATGCGACGTTTCCCGCGGGGGATGTATCCTTGCCAACTTGTTCCGCGACGTTCCGGATACGATCACGCGAAAAAATTATATCGCTCAAGTTCGCTTGCTCGATCGACGAAGATAATTTTCAACCCGGCATTAATTTAACATTACATTGCAAGTTATTCTTATTTTCTCTTTTCTCCGAGCGATAATTCAGATTTTTTCATGACACTTGATGTAGAATACAAATATAAAAAGTGTGTCACTTTCATACATATTCTTCTCATAAACAAGTAAAAATTTAATAAAAAATGATTAAAGAAATATAATAAGTAACAGTCACACTTGATAAGTTATACGTGTTTGATGTGGGAAGAAAAAAGTTTTTGAAAAATATAATTTCAAATTGTTTGTGTCTCTTTAGTGAGAGCTTAGCTTTTTAAAAGATTCTTCACGTGAGCTTTCATCTCTAAATGCAAAATTATGGCTTGTTGAATCATTATCCTCAAAAGGATAGAAAAAGTGGGTATATGCAAACGACAAAGGAGAATTTCATCTGGTAAGCTAATTGCGATACCCAGCATTACGTCGGTACCCATCTTTTAGTAGCGTTTTTTAGTAGCGCGTTTATTTCGCTGAATAGAGAGTTGTCAGACAATTTAAAAAAAAACAAAACAAAACAAAGACAGAAAAAGTAGTCTTTTTAAAAAATACAGATATTGTTTAAACTGAATAGCTCTTCTCTTTGTATTGCAATATGTCGTGAGATAAATAATAGTGTAACTAAATTCGCGCCTCTGCATTTAGCAACGTGAATGTGGACCTCGCGAAACCATCGACACGGCTTGTTTCCGCCGTCAATCGGCAGAAATTCATTGACTTGCCGTCGACAAGAAGAAAGAGGAGAATTGAAAGACACAAAAAACAATGCGTGTGTGTTAGCGACACGCAACTCCGGAAGGCAGAAATTTCACATGCTTCAAGTGAGAATATATCGTCGGTAAGAAGCACGCTCGCGACTGCGCTTCCTTTCTAACTCGATATCGAGAGGGAAGGGAAACGTTATCTTGAATTTATTTTAAGAATTTGTCGACGTCTACAGCTGATTGACGCCGAAGAGATCGAATAGAGAGCGCGAGAAAGAAAATTAGAATTTTATTTTAAATATTATTTTGTAATATTTTTTTTTTTATATTATTTTAATCTCTTCAGAAAATTATATTCTGATTTATTAAAGAAACATAGAAGTTTACTTGAAAAAAAGAAAAAAACTTGAAATAAGTGACTTAATTGAAATTTAAACTGGAATTTTGTAGATCACTTGTAGACTGCGCGTTTATAAAAAAAAAAAACCAGTGATCAAAGTAGGAAACTTTTTGCGAGTTTCTTGAAGATACAACAGCGGATTGCGTTTTCTCAATTCGTTTGCGAACATATTACAGCGGTAAGAAGCACTTGATTTTGCTGTGTATACCGAAGCAGCCGGTCGACAACGAGACGGTATCGAAAGCCGGGACGACCTCATCAGCATCTTCGAGATGCAAGCACGAGATCACGACGGGAAAAGAAAACAACAAAAACGAGTGACATGAAGAAGGCACAGCTTCTGGAAAGACAGGCAAAAGGATTACGTGCGAAAGAAGGCAAGAATAGCAAGCCGGCAGACGGAAAAATATATGGAAATAACAGTAGTAATAACAAGAGAATATACGATAAAAAAACTAGTTGTGAATGTAACTGACGTGTATTTAAATTAAAATCATTTCCATAGATATTAGTTTAAATAGCTAAATTTATATTTAGTTATACTTACATCTTAGTTTAATTATTTTTCTCTCTCTCTCTCTCTCTCTCTCTTTCTCTCTTCTCTTTTTTAGACATTTTTATTTTGAATAAGTTTTCTACAAATGTAATATGCTACTACGGATATTTTAAACTTAATAAAACTACATGTCTGATTGTATATAATTATGATCGTATTATAAAAATATCGACGTAAAAAATAATACTAATATAGATAAAAAGAAACATATTTACTCGGTCGTTTAAAAATAATACAAGTTATTCTAAATAATGTAACAAAAATAATAACATTATTTCAGTATTGCTTATTGCTTTTCATTAAGGAGCACAAGTTACATCTTTCAAACGTTCCATCTCTGTATAAAGGTTCGCGTTGGAAATAAAGAGTCCAGTGAAATTTACACGTTGCAGTCTGCATGCACGATCGAGCTTTACAATTCTCATCGCCATCTTCTGTCCCTTCTAAAACCGCTTCCTTTCCTTTTTCTCCTAAAAGCTACACGCAGAGAAATCTCTTTAATGCTCTACCTCGCCCGCTGCGCCGATTACGTCTTTACGGTTATTTTTCTTTATGAGCGATCAAAGTAAATCGAGGACGGCGAAGCAGCGAGAGAAATTAGAGAGAAGGTGGTAGGGAAAAAAAGGGGAATAAAAAACGACATGGAGGAAGATGTTGAAGAAGGGGCGGGACTGATGCGTGAAAGAGCGAGAGACATAAAGAGTTCTCGCAGAAAAGCGGATTCGAAAGACGCGCGGGAAGAGGCAAATGAGAGGTAAAAATAAAAAGGAAAAAGACTTGGCAAAAGTACAGAGTCGTGAAAGATGCAACTGAGGATATATCGAAAGATAAAAAAAAAAAAATAAGTAGAAGAACGAAGCAAAGGAAAATTCAAAACCAAACACGAAAACAAACAGAAGGAAGAAAAGTAAAACGCAAGTATACGTATTATAAAAGAACACAAATAGAACAAATAGAAAAAACAAAAGAAAGAAAGAAAAAAAAACAAAATTTTGTTGAGCAATAAGTTCGATATCGAAAAAGACAAACTGAGGGATCGTGGAAAACACGAAGAGAAACAAGAAACTGAAAAAAAGAGAGAAAGAGGAAACGCGCGCGAGTAGGAGATAGATAAGAACAAGGGATCGAGAAGAGTGACACGTAGAGACGACACGTCTGGACACATTCGTGGCACAAGACGGTGAATTCGAAAGTCGCTGTTTGCTCGCACCCAATCGAAAGTCGAACCCTCTTTCGTCTGATTATTCTCTACACTCTACGTAGATCGTGCGAGTGTGTTGTACGTGTGTGAGGATGCATGCACGTGTGTAGCGTTAAATACACGTGGCGAACCGGACACACGTTCGCGCGATCGCTTTTCCGATCCCACCATCTAATCTCCGACCTGTTCCGAGTCGGCTAGTCTACGTAGACATTCCCGAGGGACTCGCGCGAGCATGTCCACGATTGCCTGCAAGCTTAGTCTGTTAATCGAACGTACGTTTCCGATGAAACCGACTCACCGAATCCGTCGTGCCGGGTAAAGCGTTGCCGAGATGCACTACTTGAAATAAGCTTAGCTGAAACTTGTACGCGATAAAGTTTGGGATTTTATTTTTTAATACTTTCTGACATGAAGAGAAACCATGTTGGAAACGTGGATTCTCTCTTTATCCTCTTGATCCTTTCTATCAGTTAAGAATATCCCGTTGATCCATTTTTGATTACAATCATACAATAAATCACGATTTTTTAACAGTCTGTTGACGCAGAAAGAAGATTGAGTGGTTTATCACTTTAATTTACTCTCTTATATTGGTAAATATAAAAAAAAATTTGCAATGCTATATAAAATATTCGTGGAACATTATCGATATGGGGAAAAATGTAAAAGTCGAGATATGCCTATTTAAAAGCATAGAAAAACTTGATGAAAAGAAAATGTGAAAATAAAAAAACACGCAGTTGCGAGAATCGCTGCGAAAATAGCATTCTGCTCTTTTTAAACAGCTATACATAACTTATGTTTGCGGCGTTGTATCTTTCAACGTGTGCTAGGTTTGGTTGTACATCGTATAATTTCATCTCGCGTGCCAACCCTGTTGGGGAAGAAACACGTGTAGAGCACCAGATGCGACGGGTATGTGGCGTAAAATGAATGTAAGACGTATAGGGAAGATTTTCACGCGAATTCCGCCGCGTACATAAATTCTCTTCTTTTCCGAAATTAATAATAAACGCTCGTATCATGCATCTATCGTAGAAAGCGCCAAAACAAATAACGCGTCAGCGCGAGCGATGGGGTGATAACATTATCAATATGTTTTGAAGTAATACATTTTATAATAATATTATCAAATTATATGCATATATAATTATATTTTTTCTTATATAATCACATCGATTTCATCGTTTCTACGTTTCCGATGGAATATCGAGTGTTTTTAAAACACGCGACATGTTCGTACGAATATGCAGGAATATCGAGAATTCCCGGAGACATAGAATACCACTCCTTTTCCTGAGGGAAGCCAGGGAGTTTGCTTTTCGTCGAATTTCCGCTGTCGAGACTGATTCCTCGGCGGGCCACGTCCGGACGTCCCCGAAAAGGAAACGGACGTTCACGTAATTTCAATGACCATCCGTCGCGCTCGACCGCTAATTTCAGCTGCGCAAGGAATTCCCTCGAGTACGCTCCGGCGCGTTACTTCACGTGCCCGAAGAAAAACAGGAGAGAATTTCTCGAAGAACGCCGAGCAGATTAAGTCGAGAATTTCACCCCAGATAAATCACGGTCTCTCGCTTGAAATTAGGTATTTTATTTATCGTTTTTGAACAATGGAGAGCGAAACAGTCTTTTGTTTTCTTTTTTTTTTTTATAAAATAAGTTATCCACGAGCTATGATATCGTTCTTAAAATGTGAAATGTTACACGAATATCTGAATTTGCGGCAAAATTACATCATTGAAACATAAACCGTTAAACAGTTTTATATTTGAAATGTCATTTATTTATGACATGATCTTTTTCATCTTTTGACAACTACATATGTATATTAGCTCTTTTAGATAGTTGTACATACATATACTATATGTCCAGTGAACCTCGATAAACATAATTTCCTCGGAGCAAAATATCGGAACAGGACATAAAACGAGTTGCGATAAAACATCGCGGTACAAGGCACATTAAAGCTATAATGAAATATCGCCGAGCAGTCAATGCTGGTGACTTCCAATTAACTTTTATGTATTGATACAAGTTTCCACGCTTTATTTTAATCAACATTCTTCAAATGATCGTTTTTATAAATGCGCGCTTGTTCGAAATCGCATTGAGAAAGATAAAGAACAAATGAACGATGGAAGAGTAATTGATTCATCGATCTACGAAAATTTAAAATAAATTCTGTAAATATTAACACCTTCTCTTTCTGTCAGTGATTTACAAAAAATATTTGTAATTGTTTCGAAAAACGAAGAAAAGCGAAGCTTTTTCGTGATTAAGTGACATCTCATTTTGTGTATATTGATATTTCTCGTTCTCATCATCGTAGGAAAACATTCGCACGCATTTGTTGAGAAAACAAAGCAGCCGGAATCATATCGGACATATACTATTTCGTTTGGTGTAACAAACGAAAGTTTTGTCCAATTTGTGCGTATCGATCGGTGAGACAATGTAAATGTGCAAAAATTATCATAATTAATAAAGTAATTAGCATAATTAATTCGGGAAATTAAACGATTTTTACTTTGAAATCAAAATATATTGTTCATTAAAAATTAATTTTTCAATTTTCTCATTCGAAGATTGTTTCACAATAATTTACGAGAATGTGCGTACAAATAACTAAAAATGTTACAGAATAAAAATTGTACAGTTGTATACCGAACGTTTTGGTGCGGATATAGATTGTAGACAAATTAATTCGACAGTACATCAATACACACGTCAATATTTTTTACAAATTTAATTTGGTCGGGTACCAATATATTTTTGTTCTGAAATTCGATTATTTGATCTGTTATATCTTAATTCAAACGTGATTTGTCGGTGTAATGAATCGTGCGAATGTAAATTCGCTGATTCGTTTGAAAATTCAAATAAATAGGCGAACATCACACAATGATCTCATGAATTAATATTAATTTTTCATCCGCGACTACCCGCTTTAAGCCTTTCCGCATGGATTTGTTACACTCGATGACTTTATTTACGACTGAATTGCTGATAATAACAGATTTTGTTGTGAAAGAATATTACGTCCATCAAAACTCGCATAAATTACTGAAGTAGAGTTTCGAATTATCTATTTATCATTATTGAAATGTGTACAACACAATATTGAATATCGCCTAATCCTCTTTACATATTTTGTAATAAAATACAAAAGATACAAGTGTGCAACAAAAATATTGTAAATTAAATAGAACAAAAAGAAAAAATATAAAGATAGAGAGGAAAAAATATCAAAAATCTTGAAACGCACTTCGATCAGATCGTGCACTTTTACCGCAGAAGAAACACGCTGAAACTGTTACATGGCCGCACATTGCGAAACAGATTGGTTGGTCGAACCTGTCACGCGGTATCGCGACTCTGACAAGAAAGACGAACAACCAATCAACTGTTTCTGGGGCCCTTTGTACGCTCGAGCAACGCCAACCGATGGACGGTGAAGCCGTCCGAATTGAAAATACCTCGTCACCGCCGCCGCCTCTAAATCCGTCTGTCCGCGATCGTCGCTAAAAGCGCGGATAAAACTTTTCAAGCTGGATAGCGTGCGCGTGACGCGAATGAAAAATCTGATAAAGAGAGGGAACGTAGATCGCGCAGAGACGAGGAAAGTAACGAGTATAAGCGTGTGTTAACTGTTAACCGGTTACATTCGAAAGGAGGATAAAAACGTTATATTGTTACATGTGGGTTGTCGCGGTCGTTTTTCTGCCGCTTGTCATATCGAGTCCTTTATACCACCCGAATATCTTCGATCACAAGCACGCTTTTTGCTTCCGGCAAATCCCGCGCGAGTTTTCTGCGGGCCTTATGATTGACACACTTTCTCTTCCATTTGCCGTATGCAAATAAATAGATAATTTTGATGTTGCGCCGTTAGTTTATCACAAATTTACTTCTTAGATTATAGATGAACACAATTAGCATTTTTAATATCAGTAATTAACAAATAATAAATTTAATATTGATAAAAATGTGTGTAATATATATATACACTTCTTATTTGAGAGAAAAAATGAGAGAAAATACTTATAAGATCGATAGTATCACGCATATATCAGAATTATAGTTATTTTTTTTAATCATTTATAATAATAATTTTCGGTTGAAACGAAGTAGAAGAGAAGTGGAAGTAGAAACGTCGATCGATTGGCCGTCGTATAAACGCGGCGAGTGTCCAGCTAGAGTGGAAGGAAGATGAGGCGCGCTCTCTCGCGCTCGAGAAAGGGTCGCGGGTCAAGCAGGGTCCTGTCCCCGAGTGTAAGGAGTCGTGAGCGAGAAACGTGTTATTCGACGTCTCCCACGGGGATCCCGAACTATCGTCGCCGACACCATCGCTCCAATGGGCTCCGATCCTTCTTCAAACGTTTCTCCACTTCGCTTCACCGTCGCATTGCTCGCGCTACTTCACGCTACTATCTACTATCCCGTGAGTGCCACTACCGGAGAAACAGACTCGTCCGACTCGAATGGGAATGGCTCGTGAATCAAGGATCGTAGATCTGACCGTTGCCGTTCACAATTAGCGAGAACTTATGAATGTAATATAGTAATTGCAAAATTTAATTGTAAAATTTTACAGATCTCTCAATTGTATAAACTATTCAATTCTCTTTCTCTCTCTTCGCACAATTTTTCTAAATTTTTCTCTCGCTCCTCTCTTTTTCGGTGACAGTGCGTTTTTACATTACTATGTTAAAAAAGCGCTTCACGTATATAAGCTTGTATAATTGGACGACATGGGATTCGCGCGACCGGATTAAATTTTAATCTCACTCCATCGGTGGATTTCCGAAATTCCGTCGTATCGCGCACTACCCATTATTATTCTCGCGTGCGCTGCGGAGCGGTTGAAAGCCTTTTTTGGCGAGATTATGTTTAAAAATATAGTTTACATTTTTGTTCACGCCGACTAATCCACGAGCCTCGATATCGTCATGCATATTTAATCCGCAAAGTAATCGTAAAAAGATATATCGCGTCAGAAGAGCGGTGTTTGTTTGTCTTTTTCATTTCACACCTTGCAGAGACTATTTAAACAACAGTTTTGATTTTAAAAAATATATTATATGTATATATATCACGAGAAGTGTAAATTCGAAGTTCATTGTTTTAATGTAGATTTAGCTATTCTATTTAAATATTGATTTCTTTTTCTTTACATCACAAAATGTGTTACAAATTGCATCCTTCCAATCGCTGTCCCATTTTACATTTATTTATTCATTTCAAATTTGCTCATTTCGCCGTTCACCGGAATCAAAATATCGAAAAATACTATCGCTGCAAATGACACTCGGAAATGAATCGGCACAGCCTGCCTTCCTCTAACGCCCGTTAAATTAGTAACTTGAACAAATATTGCAATAAATATTGCTATTGGATTTTCACGCTTCCTTATAAAGTAAACGCAATTGCTCTCGCACGGTCATAAATTAATTTCAATATGAGTTTCTGTATGCTCATTCTGTGTAATTAGAGACGATTTGTGGTAGGTAAATGAACGTTGAACGTTTCACGAGTTTTTTCCGCAATAATATGTCGAGAACGTATCGATTGTTTCACCGAGTATGCAAATACGATTAATATCTCACAAAAAACTCCTGATAAATTTAATGATTTTCTATAATAATTATTCTGGTAT